>WAAG01021405.1:28488-60443 GCA_013390105.1 Tichodroma muraria
ATGCTTTGAAAGTTCCATTGCTGTGCCAAGAAGTTTCTCTATTAAAGAAACTGGCTGATAGAAGGCTGATGAGAAAAAGGCTGATGTCTTTTCCTCCCCCAACCTGGAAGTTGCCGGGGCCCGGTCCGATCCTCCCCGGCCCGAGGCCGCATGGCTCGGCGGAGCCGGGCCCAGTCTGGCCCGGATGCTCCCAGGGCCCCGCGGCCTCTGTCCTTATCGCTGGCCCGGACCCGGCCAGGGCTGCAGCCGAGACAAAGCCAAGCCCAGCCCAGCCCAGCCCGGCCCGGCCCGGCCCGGCCGAGCCCGCCAGGCCCGTGTCCTACCTCTTCTCCCACCGGAAACCAGAAGAAGGAATTTTCCCCGGTTCGCATTTAAAATGTGTATTCACAAAGGCGTACCCATGTCTTTCATTGGCTTAATCAAGTGTCAATATTAAACATTGGCCAATCAGGCTAAACCACCACACAGTTCCATCAGCAGTGGTGGCTGTAATTGCTGTAATTGAGGCAGCGGCTGGAACTTGAGGTGAGAGAAGAGCCTCTGACTTTCAGGGGGATCCTGGGCAGCAGCAGTGAAAAGATCCAAGGAAAACATCCTCCCCAGCTCCAGAAACAGGGATTGCTTCCAGCAAGAGCAGCCAAAATGGTGTTAGAAAATTTTCTAAAGCCCAGAGAGAAAACAAAAGAGGGCTTCAGCCTTGTGCTGGCTCTGAGAACCTGCCTCAGGCAACTCTCTTGGCAGCCTGGGGAGAAACAAGAAAGAGAGCACAATGTGCCTATCCCTGTCTTTTAAAGGGACAGTGATAATCTTGGGAAGGCTGGTGTAGGAAAGGTATGGAATACAAGACACATTTATTGGATTTCCCAGCACACATGTATTGCCATTGGTCTTCTGACTCCCTTTTGATTCGTACACACACACCACTGTTGTAAGAGGCTGCTTCCTCCAAAGATGACAAAGTGTCAATAATCCCAGTGTGTGTTGGCATCACCGTCCCTCAGCAGACCACGTTCCATCAGTGCTGAGCCACTTGGTGTGCCCCAGAAGGGTACGCTTAGCTCGGAACAAATCATGTCAGGCCTGGTGTCATTGTTAGTCAAAAAAGACCAGACACCACATTTTGGCACTCCCCACACCCTTGGAATATGCATTCCTCATGGTATATTAGTACACATGTCCTGGGGATGATGATAAATCTTATTAGTCATTTCCCTGTTAGTCACAAATATTAATGATGGCTCAGGGATGTTGCAGTTTCATGTGGTTGTATTGTTCTTGTGCCACTTCAAAATGTTTTCCGTAGTTCCCCAAGTCAGATTGTGTGGTTTTTTTCACATGATCTCCTAAGTTTTGGTCAAATCCATAGTTAATATTTCCCAAGAACTGGTGAGCTGGGAGACTGAGGGAGATGAACACACAGTGCTTTGTTTAATATTGTGTATCCATCCAAAAGCTTGGATTAACTGCAGCATAAGATTCGAAGTGAGACCTGAACTTCCATCTAGTCACATATCCCCTTGAAGCATTTGACAGGGCCATTAGCTTGGGATATTGAAATATGAAATATCCATCAGATTTCTTCCTCTTTGGACCAATCTTGAACCATCATGGCTGTGAAACCTGAGCCATGGCCACTCCGAATTTCCTGTGGGAGGGGCAGTATGCTGAACTATTCTTTCACAATACCACTGAGATGTCCCAGATAGACAGATCACTGTAGATTCCTGAGCAGTGCTTGCAGGTGACACTGAACTACATCTAGGAGGTGGGAAGGTCCCCTCATGATCACACTCTATCCTCTCTGTTCTGCCTGTTTCACAGGGAAACCAACCCTTTTCAAGATCGGAGCACCTCATTTTGGTATCACTGAAAGAATGGGAGCCCAACTTCAATGGTGTCTCCACCTGTTCTGGCCCTGTTTGCCATAGACTATAATGAGACCCGTGCCCACTGAATCCCTATTATATGTGAATAAGGTCAGCTGGATGTATGGAACAGAGTTGTTGGAGCAATATCAGTTCAGTTATTAACAATCCTAATACATTCATGTGCACTTACATCATTCCCACGATTTTCCTTTCCTCAGTAGTCCATAAAGAGATCAAGCAATAATGAAAATAAAATGTGGTCAAGGAGGGGGATTATGAAAAGCATGTTCTTCACATCTAGGGCAGCCATCCAAGTATGAGCAGACCCTGTGGTAGTGTCACCATCTCGACAATGTTTGGAACTGCAGCAGTTGAAGTTGAAGTATTAGCAAAAAACTGTTGACAATCCACTATGAAATACCACTGTTGTTTTGTTTACTGGCCACACTGGTGAATTATAAGGCAAGTGATGCCTCTTTTCTCCAAATCTGTCACCACCCAGTTCCCCATGAGTGCTACTGTTGGTAGGGGGCATTCCTTTACATTCACAAACTTGGAAGAGGGCAATGGTATTGATGTTTCTAATAGGTTGGTAAGTTTTGCAGACCCTGAACTGTCCCACATTCTTTCATTTTATTTTTATCTCTGGCAACCCAGTTGCCTTCTGTTGTGAAACTCCTCAGAGTTACATCTGGAAGTTTCTAGGTTTGACCATAAAGTAGGTAGAGTCCTAAAATATTTGTTTGGGCAGCACTCACAAGCACTTCCACCTTAGTTAGTAATCTAAGACAAGTTTTATTACGAGGCAGAGTGTTAAAGAGGTGAAACGTGCAGACTTTGTGGGGAACACATGCTCAGACACGTGTAATGCCACAGGCATTCCTGGACAAGTGATCGACAAGTCAAGAGAGAGTCAGGAGTGGAGATCTGAGGCCAAACAGGCAGGAAAATGTGGCTGCCTTAGCTCGCGGCATAGTTCCTGCTCACAGGAGAGTCAACCTGACAGAGAGCTGCCAGGATGACCAGGAACTAGAAACATCTGACATGAGGAGAGGCTGAGAGATCTGGGTTTGTTCTGCCTTAAAAACAGGATTGGTTGTGCCATCTTTTTTCTTCCTTGAACTGCTTGATGGAGGGAGATGCCTTACTCTTCTCAGAGGTGCACAATGAAAGGATGAGATGTTATGGACAAAAAGTTGCATGAAAAGGAAGTTAGATATACGAATTAGGTACTAAACCCCCCACCTTTCTCACCATGAAGAGCCTCAAACTCTAGGAGAGGGTTCCAAAGAGGTTGTGAGATTTCCATCCTTGGAGTAGTAAAATCTCAGCTGGATGTGGCCCAGCACAGGCAGCTCTAAGTTGATCCTGCTTTGATGGGTGGTTGGAGCAGAGATCTTCAGAGAGTCTTTATATCTTTTTTATTCTACAGTTTTAAGATACAGGCTAAGCCTCTCCACTTCTGATCTTCTGACATCTTCCCTCATTTGCTCCCCATTAGTACAGCAGAACAGAAAAGGTCTTCTCTGGGGAATAGTCCTAGAGCAGCTGAGTGTGATGTAGTACAAAAGACTGTCAAGACAGGACCCAAGTTTCTCTAGTGAGAGATTCAAACTCAAAGTTCAAAATTCAGCAGAATTTCTTGTAGTTGGATATTTGTGTTCTTTGGACTTTCTCCGTGGTGCATTTAAAAGTGGCAAAGCAGGGACTGCCTCGGGCTGCTTTGGAATGTGTTCTGGCAGTTTTGGAGTACTGCATGCAGCAGATTAAGCAGTGCAAGTCTCCCAAAGGTAGGTAAGCAGTCACTGTTGTGCTTAGAGTGCAGTGTTCATACAGGGAAGTAGAACATACATGAAGAAATTGAAATGACAGACAGAAAGGCAGTCCATTTACCAAATACTGCAAGGAATTTGTAGAGGTGGAAGTACATGGGAGTTAGAAAGTTACCTACAGTGTGACTCAAAGGTAGCAAGGGGCACCAGAGCACAAAAAATAAAGAACTACTGTTTTTCTTACAGCAACGTCCTGCTGTCCTGCTCCATGTCATACATTATTGCTTAGTGCAACCTCATCTCAGAAAAACTTTCGATGATTTGCAGGGGAAAAGCTATTGAGGAAAGAGGGTTTGCTGGAGACAGGGCTATTGGTGAGGCAGGCTGCAGGGCACAGAAGGCATAGCTCTGCCCATATAGGATATGCTCTGCAGGGCTGGATTCAGCTCACCTTGACCACAAAGCAGAAGAGATGAAACAAGCCAAGGGCTGGGAAGAGATTTGAAGGTCTACACAGGTGCTTATTTCACTATGAAAAGAAAAACAGTAATCGTCCATCTGCATCATCAAACACAGCGTCTAGAAAATGGTGTGAGGTAGAGCAGCAGAGGAACTGTGGTTGGGGTTGTGGAACTCTTTCCAATGGGAGGCTCAGCACAAGACAAGATGTTGGTCAGGTCCCATTCCCACTGTGCATCTGTTTGTTTGGGAGAATAGCACCATGGATGTATTTCTTGGGAAAAACAAACCCAGCCAACATGAATCATCCAATCCTAGGCTGTTGAACAAACTAATGCCTGAGGGAAGAAGCCACGTGGGTAATTTCCTTTGCAAAGGGTGTTGAGTACCTCTTAAAAATCCAAGTTCCACTTCTGCCATCATGATACAAAAGGTAGAGTGGGTCAATGAAGGCCCAAACCAGGCTAATAAAGGGCCATCTTCAGGGCCAGGCTTCAGCTTTAATGAAAGAAGAGAAGCAGCTTTGGATCCTAAAGGTATTGCCAAAAACAGCCTGTTTTAATTTATAAGATATAAAAAGAAATATTAACTGGATAACAACTTACCACCACGCAGAACAGTTTGATGCTGCCCACCAACCTATTTGAAATGTCTCTGTTGTACAGGAGCATAAAAATAGTACATTTTTCAGGCTCAGCACATGCAGATTTTCAGCACAATTTTTAATTGTGCCATTGGACTGAAAAGCCGCTGAGGGCTTTTTCTCCCCAGTAGAGACTGAAAGATCCATTCCCATGGCCAGGTGAATGTGGTAGCTGTTAGCAGCTCTGGAGATCACTGGGTTAATTGGGTGCATGTTCTGTTGTGTAGCCTAAACATCCTCTGGCACTGTCAAACGCCGCTGGAAAATGCAGATGTTTGGAGCCCTGCTGTTTATGATTAGGACTTTTCAAGGGTAACGTGTGATGCATTATTGACCAGACAATTTTATGGAGAGGGTGCAGTTTGCAAATCCTAACAGAAGTGTGCTGTAAATGATTTGGTTTTAAGTCCATTCTGCAGAGCGGTGCTGATGTGATTTCCATTTGCACCTGACTGTTAATTAGGCCATGCTTGACAGGCATTTCCTATTTATTTTGGCCTTGTTTGGTCAAGTGTGTGCATGTGTACGGTGAGCTTCTGTAGGATCATTTGCAATCATTTCACAGCCTGCTACTGCCACAGGCTGCTTTTGGAGGACCAGTGTTCCCACCACCTGTCCTGTCTGCCCTTCACTTCTTCTGGTTGGATACCCCAGGGTCTGATAATGACACTTTATGTGCCAGCTTTCATGACTTGCTGATGATTTTAGTGGAAGCAGAAGCCTGTAGGAGACAGAATGAGGAGTTGCTCCAGGGATGTGGGAGCAGAAGGGAGGATGGATGGTGCACCAGAAGAACACAGTAGCACTACAAGTGTTACTGCCCTAGGGACAAAGGTGGATGGCAATGGAAAGTGATCAGGAAACTTATCTAGCCCAGAGGTGCCCCTTGAGTTCACTGTGGCCTGGGTGTAAAAACAAGTTGCTATGTGGTTCCAGTAAGGAAGGAGTGACTGTGTAAATATATAAATACTGAAATAAATACATAAACACTGAAGAAGATTGGGAAATGTGAAAAAATCCTGAGGAATTGCTTGAAAATGGTTCTTTTAGGTCCAGACTAAAGACTGCTAACAAAGGAACTTCTTTGGCATGTTTTGTTTCCTTCATTAATAAGTATTCATGAATCTCTCTAAGGTTTGTACTAATCAAATGATGGAGTGGTGACTGTTCAGATGTGCATTTTGGAATCACGATGGATTAGATGCTTTCCATGGATTCTTCCTGCTGGTGCTGGTCCTGATGTCTTCTGTGTCAATGCTGTGTCTGAATGCTAACTCACCCTCTTCTTTTGTCACATTTGTCTTCCTGCAGGCTTACATGCTGAAGTCATTTGAAATGAATGGCCTGCCCAAGGCAGTCCCTTTAAGTTTGCCTTACCAAGACTTCAGAAAAGATATGTGCAACTACTGGGAAAAGCCTAAGTTATCCCAGCGGATAAAGAAAGTTGATTTCTCAAATATTGTCTTGACCGCTCCTTGCAAACCTCTGGAACCTTATCTGGAAATGAATGGAAAAGAGGAGGAGGAGGAAGAAGAGGAGGAAGACTATGAGGAGGAGGAAGATGAGCAGGAGGAGGGGGAGGAGGAGGAGGAGGGCAATGAGATTGACATGCACAGTGATTCCAGCAGCGACCTGAGTAAGAAGAGCACGGAGCGCAGCCAGGAGTGCGCACCGTCCACGCTCCTGGCTGATGACCAGAAAGGGTCCAAGGGCCGAGCATCCACTGCTGATGGGGACCTGGAGCTGGAGGAAGGCTCAAAAACATTAGTGCTGTTTTCACCAGGTGATCTGAAAAAGTCTCCAGTGGCCGCAGACTTACCTCCAGAAGTTGATCTGGGCACTCTTGCTGCACTGACACCTCAGAGCGAGCGGCCTCAGCCCATGGGGAGCCAACTAGATGTGTCTGAGCCAGGGACCCTGTCCTCAGTCCTTAAATCTGAACCAAAGCCTCCCGTGGCAGTGGCTACAGCTTCCTCCCCATTTACCAAAGTCGAGCGCACATTTGTTCACATTGCTGAGAAGACTCACCTAAATGTGATGTCTTCCAGCGGGCAGCTGATGCATCACGAGGAGTACTGCCCCCCGGGGCAGTTCGAGGAGGTCATCATCGAGGAGGAGCTGGAGGACAACCTGGTGCTGGTGGAGAACGGAAGCATTCATTCCGGGCTGGAAGGGGCAGAGACGGAGAGCTGCGCACTTTCAGCCAATCACGTCGAGAGCACCTCGGAGACTGTGGGGGAGCAGCCGGCCCTTCCCAATGGCATGCCAAAGCTTCCCGAGGACAAGCCAGAGCTCTCCAGCAAAGCGGTGCTCTCACTGGATTTGGAAGAGCCTGGCAAGGCGGCTACAAGGGAGACTGACCTCGAGAAGGCAGCATCAGCCACGGAACACCTGAAGCGAGCAGAGACCCTCCTTGAGACGCCACAGCAGGGCCCCAGGAGGCCACTGGGCTCCAGGTATAGAAGTCGGATACCCATTTTGTTCTCTGAGGAGGACACTGGATCAGACCTTTCAACTTCACTCTCAGCCAAAGAAAGGCTTTATAAGAGGGCAAAGCAACCCGACCTGGCTCGCCTGGTGATGGAGAAAAGACAGAGCCGCCTCCTCCGGCTGGCCTCAGGTGCCTCCTCCTCAGCCTCCTCCAGCGACGAGCGGCGGCGAGCCTCCGAAACCCTGTCAGCCACCGGTTCTGAGGAGGACACCCACGACTCTGATGACTCCATCCCACGGAAGGGAGAGAAGAAGGCTGTGCTGCTAGGGAGAGAAGAGAAAGCCATAAGCACAAGGAGCAGAATTCCTCGTCCCATTCTGCCGGTAAAAACGCCACTGGAGGTGGCGAGGTCAGAGAGCTCCGTGGCCACTGCGATGGCAGGGCCATGCAGCTCTCCACAGGATGCAGCTGCTGCCTGCAGGTAAGACCAAAATGGTGAGAAATGCAGAGCTGAGCTTATTGAGGAGAAACACCCAGGGCTCTGCTCACCTCCCATGACTTCATCCTTTACTCGGCTTGAATGCATACTCCATCCTTGTTTCCTACTGTCATTCCAGCCTGCAGGTGTGTGAAGTACTCACCTCTCTGTCTTCTTTTTTTGAAGCCTCTTTTTGCTTGCTCTGGCTTTGAGACCTTTCCTTTAACAAGCCCTTTCACTTGGTCTGATAATAGCAGATGCCCCCAGTGTTGAGCTCTCAGTTTTGCAGCACAGCCATGACTCTGCAGGGAGACCTGGACTCCTGGCCTGACTGTTGTGATTAGAACTGCAAGGGCAGCGAGGCTGCCAGCTGGGATTGCCTCAGTTGGTTTATCTTCCATTACAGTTACCATCAGAGGCCAACTGGTGCAATCCAACTCACGCCCACATTCCCAAATAGTATCTCCTGCCTTGGAAGAGGTTGCTGCATCCATTCTGCATGTTCTGAAGAGTCCCAGATACCATGCCTGTTGACTCAGAGAGTACTGGAGGATCAAGGCAAACACTTAGCAGTTAATTGCATTGAGTTACAGGATGGTGTTCAAACTGGTGCCCCATCTGGTTCACAGCGTAGGTTCTGCCATCCTGGTACTGGAGACTCCTTGTAATTGCCTGGCAACATTCATGCCAATCCTGCCAGGAACCCAAGAGTCCTTTGCAAAATTCCCCTTCATCCTCCCTCTTTTCTTCCTCTGCAGGCTTCAGACACAGAGACCAGCTGGAAGTGTCCCATACGAGCGCCGAACAACACAGGTACAAAGTTGGCTTCCTTCATCACCGAGTTCCACTTCTCTTCCTCCACGGAGCAGCTCACAGAGGTCCAGTGGTGCAGCCCCTCGGAGCCCTGTCCTTCCTTCCAGGAACCCCAGTACTTTTCCCAGAAGCCAGCTGCTGCCTCGGAGGGAAAGTCCTTCTCCCTGCCGACAGCATAAACCAGGGACTGCTCCTCAGCGAGTTCCTCCTTCCCCCCGACCTCAGCCCTCACCTCAGACCCCGGGGCCTACAGGAGACTCCCTGCCATCTCCTGGCGTGGCCAAAAAACGACAGAGAGGAAAAACCCAGACTCAAAGTCCAGCTACCAAAGGAAAGCAGGTGTCCCTGGAAAGTAAGGCAGCTGCCAGATAATGACCTTCTTCTGCAAGCCCAGCAGACTGGGTAACTTCTGCATATAGTATACACTTGAGATGCTGCAGCACAGCCTTCCATGCTGGACCCACGAGTGTATAGCAGTAGCTGTACTTGAATGCTTCACTCACTCTCACCCCACACCGCAATCAGCTCCCATGGGCCTGGCAGCCTCTGAGCCACGGAGCCTTTTCAAGGGAGACACCCAGCCCGCAGCTCACGCTTGCTAACGCACAGCACCAAACCGTGACCCAGGAAGCCTGCCCGGTGCCTGATCTGCCTCTGTCCCCAGGGATTGCCCTCTCTCTTAGCAATACCAGTCCTCAACACCGACTCCAGCTGTGGAAAGAGGACCAGAGGTGACAAGAGCAAGGCCTGCTAAAGAGGAAGGCTCCTGTCCTTCAGGCAGCTCCTTCCTTTCTCCTTGCTGGGAAAACACCAGCCTTGGTCGCCCATCACCATCTCCCTGAGTGTTGGCTCACCTCCCACCACCTGTGTTAGCAAGGGATTGCCACTAGCCTACTCAAGAGGGATGGATGCATCCTTGTGTGCTGAGATAAGAGAAGGGGTAAAGAGGAGAGGGCTCTTCTCTCCTTTCCAGAGATGCCTCTACAGGTGGGAATTAGGAGACAAGCAGGTCTTGCTGGATGCTCCTACCTGCTCTGATATGTCCCACAGAGGAAGCCTCCCACAGAGGATTGCTGCTCAGACACTGCTGCTGTTTCAGCAGATGCCTGTGTGGTGGGTACTTAGATGGAAGTAGGGATGTGTTGGCAGATTGCTGAGAAATCAAGAGCTCTTGCTAATTAATGTAGAAGGGAGCACACTGCAGCCACTTCTGTCACAAATACCAAACCGTGATCTGTGGAAACCACATCCCCCAGCAAGGGTGGTTCCGCTCAGCCTGAGCGTGGATGGTGCCACAGACCTGCAGTCCACCAAACACAGCTCCATTGTGAAGATGTTCACTGGATGCCTTTAGCCTGGGTGCCCCTTGCACCTGAATTCCTTGTGTTTTATTGTCATGCTCTTGATGTTTGTGAATTTTGGCACTGTGGTTGAAAGTTCCCCTACGCAGCAGGGTGGGAAATTATTATTATCCTGTAGTATACCCAAAACCTGATGCTTTGCAATGAGAGGTTTGCTGGCATGCCATGGCCATGTGCATTTCTATTTGAGGGGACAGTGGGTTGAGTGGCAGAGGTGGGGTTTATGTCCTTTCCTTGGTGCTCACCTCTGCTACACGTGGTTGAGGATGAACAATGTGAATGTAAAAGCAAGGGTTGTACTCTTCAAGTAATATTATCTGAGCAGAAGCTTAACACTCAGCTAGAGCTAAATCAACTGACTGTTTAGCCCCCAGACTAATTAGAAGGGCTTGAAAGTGAAAGCAAGGAGGACTGATACCTGTCTGATCTTGATGAGATCTTGAAGTAGACAAAATTTTCCCCATGCCTCACAGGAGAAGACACTCCAGACCTAATTACTTCATGCTTCACACCACTGTCATGCCTAAAAAAGGCTTTGCATGAGGCAGAACAAAAGTACAGCTGCTCTGTACATCCATTCCTGCAGTTGCAACTACATGCAAATATTTACTATTTGCAGGCAACAAAGCTTGACAGAGGAATCTGAACAGTAATAACGTTGATTCATTTGAACATGAATCCAGTCACATTGATGGTCATTGAGTTCAAGGAATCCTGAAGCTGCTTATATCTACAGGAGTCCTGGAAAGGAATATGAGAGCTGTGACAGGGAGAAGAGGAGGTGGCTGGGAGAAGAGGATGCTCCTTGCACACCTAATCAGGGAAATGCTTAGAAACAGGAGACAGGAATTACCTCTTCATATAACAGTCTCAGTGTTGCCAACACTAAGAATTTATTTCACCTAGCTCAGTGTTTTCCATTGATGTGGTTCACCCTGGTCAAGTAAACAGCAACAGCTTAGTCTGGAAACATGCCCTCATCTTTGCAGAGCAGCACTGGGAACTCAGAGGGAACTCAGGCTGGGATCTGATGGACTGAACTGATGTTGCCATCAAAAGCAACATCCCTCCAAGTTCCAGCTGCTTTGTTGCACAGTTCCAACACATTTACACTACAGCAGCTGTTTGATAAGTGGCTGGAAATGCTAATCCAGCACAACACAAACTGCTCTGATTCGCCAGTTTGGTTTTCATCTGGTTCATTTCATCACTCTGGTTCACCATTTGGTCACACAACAGAAGAAGGACACCCAGACATCATGACCACTTCTTCTGGTGGCACTATAACTTTCTCTGAGTTTGAAGTGTGGGTCAGACTAGAACCTAAGTATGTGCTGCAGGTTTAGAAAACAGAATAAACTCAAAGACAGATTCTTTCCAGAGATATAAATCATAATGGGACTCCTATTAATTTATTTGAGATCTATTCATTTTAGAGTGCTCAGATTGTAAGACTTGGTTGTGAAGCCTTTACCAGATGGTCCATCCAGGTCTTAATGCACATGCCAAAAATGACATTAAAAGAGCTTTGAAAGAGGACTACAGGACTATTTACAGGGTTAGCAAACCTGCCTCATCATGGGAAGCCAATAAAGCACAGTCAGTGTATTTGTTCAGTAAGAAGTTTAAAGGACAGTTTTCTGTGTCCCTATGTCAGGAAGGAAGCTCCAGGGCAGAGACAAGGCTGGGTTGGACAGGGCCCTGAGCATCCTGGTCTAGTGGAAGGTATCCCTGCCCATGACAGGGGCTGAAACTGGACAATCTTTAAGGTCCCTTCCAACCCAAACCATTCTATGGTTCTGTGGTTCTGTGGTCTTCCTCTGGCACATGTAAGCAGGGAAGTCAGAGCAGCCAAGAACAGCAGATGAAGAAATCAGGAAGGCTTTTAATTGTGAAGCAACCATCCAGTGAAGTCTTTCACAGGTCTGTGGGGACTTTTCCTTATTAAAAAGTTTCTGTGAAACTCAGCTGTCTTCTAAGAGGTCTATCTACCATGACCCAACCACAAGAAGCACACAGGATTCTGGTGACACCAAGGTATCATCTCTCTCTGTGGTGCAGTAGATTCCTGGTCCCAGCGGACCGAAAAAATATTTGGTATATACCAAAGCTGGTATAATACTGGAGAGCCACCTGACAGGTCCCACAGGTTTCAGAAAGCAAGGGAAAGATGGCCAGCACAGAAAATAACAGCTGTTCACAGTGTTGTTTGACAGGGCTGGGCTGAGGGTGCAGCTGGGTCCGTAGAGATCTGAGACCAGCATGAGTCATCTCTCCTCATGGTTGTGCTACCAGACTCCCTGTTCCTGCACAGCCCTGCTTCCTTCCTGGCATGGAGGGCAGCAGGAGAGTGCATCAACAGCATGGTGTGCCCCAGGTCATGTCCTCCTGGATGGAGGTTCTCCCATCTGGGGGAGCAGCACACACAGAATTTCCTCTGGGTCCTCTCTTCTTCTGCTGCCCTGCAGGAAAGTTGAAAGGGCACCTGCCATAAGTGGAACAAACAGAGGAGAACGTGTCTAGGGACAAGAGGGGATGAGGCCTGTGATGTCAGGGAGAAGTTAGGTGGTTGAGGAATGCCAGAGGATCTAGTCTGGCATCCTAGGACATGGTGGGCTGTCACATCGGAAAGGTAGGAGAGGCAAGACCCTGTTGTTCTCTGCTATGAGTCCCGTGCAAGCTCTATCAAGCCTTGAGGGCACACGAGGCTGCTCATGCACTGCTGGGGAGGTGTGGCTGTGTCCTTGCAGGTTATTGTGCCCATGTCTGTTTTGAAGGACTTCGTGGGACAGGCCACCATTGTTCCTTCATCTGTGCCTTCATCTGCATGGGTAGGGAGAGACAGGTCTTGTTCATCTGTGTTGGGACTACAAGAGGCTTTGGGACTTCTGGTGTCGTGCTGAGTCCTCGCTCTGTGGGGGCCTTGCCACCAGCCAAGATGGCACCCTGGCTGGTGAAAAGGAGCCAGTGGCTGCTGGCTGGCCAGGAGCTGCCTGCAAAGAAACAGGGATACAGGCAGGATGTGCCAGGTGGGGGATCTGAAAGGCAGTTCTCAGCACTAAGCCAGTGTGGCAATAGATTATATGAGCAGAGGGAGAAAAAGGACAGATGACACCAGTAAAACTGAAACTGTGGAGAGGGTCACGGATGATGGATGGTGGAAACACACGGATGGATGGAGCTGCTTAACTGATTTGTCTGGTTGGCAGCACAGGCACTTCTGCTTGCCTTGGTGCAAAAGGTTTTTTGGCAGCAAATATCTCTGGGTCAATTGTGCTCGGAATCAGCTCGGAATCAGAGAGGCAGGAGACTTTGCTTGCCCTTTTTTAAGTAAAGAATATTATATATATAATTATAACAATATAAGTAGTGACCATTATATATAGTGACTAAAGGTTAAAAAGGATCCTGCTACCTTCAGAGAAGTCTCATCTGTGACTCCAGATGTGTGCAGGGCTGACTGCCGTGTGCAGTGAATGTGGATGGGGGAACAGGGTACCACTCTACCGAAGTGCGTGTCAGCTGTGAGGCTCCACTTGCCTGAGCACAAACCAGGGCCTAAACATGCCAGCCTGGATGGCTGACAGCTGTCCTGCTTGCCACCAGACCTGCAACAGCTGCTGGACTGACACACAGCTCTGAGGGGCATGGATTAGGATCTGGAGCATCGCTGTTCACATGGCTGGCCCTGGCTAACACAAGCACTGAGAGTTTGGTGGTGAAACATTTTGATCCAAAGCAGGTTGTGTTGGGGCAAGAAAATCTTTCACATTTCTCCTTTCCAACACAGAGGTGTTTTCTCACTATAGATCCTATGTAAGAAGACAATCACTGATAGCCTGGGCAGCTCCAGTAGCAGCTCAGTGGTCCCTCAGCACACTTCTTTCTTCTCTGTATAGTTGATTGACCCACAGAGTGATCCCACCACTATTCCACATGCACAGCCAATGCCCACCTAAGGCCTTGCCCCACACATCAGTCACCTGCAGCTAAATTAATCGTAAACACGTAAACACAGTAAAAGTCACATTGTGAACATAATGAGTTTGGTATCAAATGAGTTTTTTCTGGCTGAACTGAAACATGCCCATGCTCCAGCAGTGCTAGGCTGGTTTGACAAAGCCCATGGGGACCACCTGAGAGTTTGCAAGCACCTTTGGTTCCATCTGTTTGCCAGCTACTCCTGCACCTCCACATAAGGAAGAGAGCTTGGGCTGCTGTTCAGGCCCTTTCCTCGTGTGGCATGTGCCTGTAACTGGGCTGCTAGGTGGGAGCTTGTGGGCTCACTGTGTGCTGGCTCCCGAGGTCTTCTGCAGAACTCCCAGTAGCTGTGCTCTTCAGCAGCAGGTGCTGCATTCCAAGCGGCTGGGACTATGCTGACAGTGGCAGCAGAGCCAGCTGATGTTAAGACCTCTATGAGCATTGGGGTTGGTAGCTTTGTGAGGCCAGGGAATAGCTCTGCCTGCAGGCTGAGGTGAGCTGTGATCCTGAGTACAGCCAGAATCCCATGAAATGACAGTGATTGATACACCATCACTCTCCTGTCACTTCATTCCTAATGTAGCTCCTCCAGAAAATCTTGTCTTCAAAGTCACTGCATGTTCCCTCCAGGTCCCCCTTTCTGCCTGAGGGATTGAAGCCCTCCTGGATTCTGCAGAGCCTGAGGCAGACTTGGCCATCAGCCTGTGCAACAAGCCCTGCCCCATGCAGGCCAATGCACTGGGTCATGAGGAGGAACATTATCCCTTTTATTTCTGGAGCTGCATATGGTTGGAAAGCAGGTTTAAAGTTAATACTGATGCCCTCTGTGCTGAAAGGAGGAAGGGAGCTACCAAAGCAAATCCAGAGCTGGGTTCCTGGTAGGGACCAAGGCAATTCCTCCTGCTTTTAGCTCCTGAACCAGAGGGGCCTCAGGGGTGAGAGGTCTGCTTTGGCAAAGCTATTACAGGACTGGTGTCAGCATGATGCTCCTCAGTTGTAGCTCTGCCTCTGGCTTGGCCCATATTGCCCTGCCTGGAGCAAAGGGAGCTCTGACACAGGTTCCCTGGAGGAGCTGTGGCTGATGTTTCCTCTGGAATGCACGGCACAGGCTTGGGACCATCCCTGCAGAGGGTGGGATGAGCTCTACAGGACATGGGGGTACCCTTGTGTGTGAAACCAGTGTCGGCAGGACTGCTGTGCTACAGGACCTGCTGCTTCTTCTCCAGACAGGAACTGGAGCTGGAAACACAGATAATTTTATGTATCTCCTTTTAACACGATAGCATGTGACTCTACGCTCAGACGTTGTACCTGGTGCACCAATATTTTCCTTCGCCTCTGGCACACTCTGGAGACAGGACTTTGGCTCCGTGGTACTGCCTGCCTGGAAATGTGACTGAATCCCAAGGCTAAATCTCTCTACATGTCTTCTTTGCATTCTTTAGGAAAGCAGCTGGAGAATGTTTACACACTGCAAACAGAATGTAGGACTCTGACTGAGGAACCATAATCTGGTTCAACTGCATGGCAAATTTCTTGGCCATAAAATCTGGCATGCATCACAGAAGCCCTGTCTATGTACAGACCCACCTGTCATTTGTCTTCATTTCAGATCACATCTTAAAAAAAATAAACGATTATGCCATTTCTTGTTCATATCAGACACAGTTGTCATTAGATTTGTTATTAAAAGGGGATTCTGGATCATGCCATTAAAAGCCTGTCTACCTTTTCATTGGTGTCTTCTCCCATTTATTGGTGTTGCAAGACATGTTCCTTCACCATGAACCTTGTTCACAACCACGCTGCAGGCAGCAGGCTTAGCCATCCACTCCCAAAACAGCACTTGTCAGAGAGAAAAGCCTGCTTTTTTAGCAACAACAAAATTAAAAAATATGCTTTGCAAAGTCTAGGTGCCACAGTTAAGATGCCACAATTGTAGACATGTTGGACATGCACATTAATATGTGTGAAGTGGAGCAAAAGCAAACCAGTAACTTGGCATGGTTTGACTTTTAATACTCTCTGACCATCTGATGTTTAAGCTGAGGACAGTTTTTACAACATTCCTTTTACAAGTTACCTCATGCCTATGGTGTGCAGACCACATCCAGGAGTGTGTAGTAACAGTTTAGTACCCAACTTTAGGAGGGGGTGGTGGAAGAGGGAACAGAAAAGAATAAAAAAAAACCTGCTCCCTTGGAAAGATATTCCTGTAATGACAGATTTTATTCTTTTTCCTATAGCCAAAAGAAAACACATTTAACTCCATTGCAGAATCAAAAATCATAAACATTGGGACATAAAAGCTCCTAAAAGTCTATGTCAGGAAGAGACAGATGAAAATTAAAGCTGAGCCCCATAAACTGGAAAACTGAGAAGTATTTCAGAACTGCATGGATCGGCTGCCAGTCAGGGATTTGCCAGAGGGGCTTCATCACCACTCCTGGATGGCAAAATGAGAGTTTCTCTGGAAGGCAGGTTTGTCAGGAACAACGTGCTGGATTCTGCCTCTGCCTTAGTCAAGTAAGAAGGTGAGGAAGAAACTAAACCAAGCTGCCCATGTTGGAACATAATGTTGGAAAATAGGAAAAGACAGGATTGCAGGAGGAGGCAGAATCTTTACTCAGAGCAGCTTTTTTTATATCTGAAAAAGCCAAAGAGACTGTTGGGCTCAGAGATGTTCCTTCTGCAATCTTCTTGAGGTATTTCAAGGCAAGAAAAGCCCTAGTGCAGAAAAGGCAAGCCAGAGGAGTGCCTTAACTCTGCAGTGGGAGCCTGCACTCCAAGGAAACGCTTGTTATTCCCAACCTTGTGTTCATCTTCTCTCTAACGTCAGAGAGAGGCTGCCATGGACTCTAACCATGGGGCTCTGGAGTCATCTGGACCCAAAGACAGCTGGACCGAAGGACCCCTTTTCATGCCAGGGAGGAAAAGTCCTTCAAGCCTGTAGCTTCAAGGAAGCTGTTAAAATGTGTCAGGTTGCAGAGAGCACCTGGAGACCATGAGAAACTTACAGCATCCACACAGGTTTCATCATGTACAAAAAATGTCTAAAGAAAATCATGCAATTGAGTCCAGCTGTTTAAATTCACTAATTTCATGTTTGAAACAGTGAGGTAAAGCCTAAGATTTAAAATAAGAAGATAAACAAGCCCAAAACCTTGTGGTGTAATGTCCATAGGCTCATAGGATAATTCAGGCTGGAAGAGACCTCTAATATTACATTGGAATTTTAACATAGATCTTAAAAAAAAAAAAAAAAGCATAAATGTAAATTGAAAACTGTCAATAAGCAACCAGTCTGGCACAGTGCATCTCATAGGAGTAGTCACAAAAACTGCATCCTCAAACAAGGAATAGGTTCAAGGCAAGAAGACTATCTGGAAGGTAATACTAGATGCCCTACTCTCTTTGCCATGTGTCTTGTTGATGTTGGAGATGGAGTACTGGGTGAGTTTCTTATTGATTCAGGGGAAGCCTGAGTCAGTTCCTGTATTTCAGTTCCTGAAACTGCAAAATGCAAAGGATCCCCATTCAAACACAAAGGGAAGAAAAGTCAAAACTGAAGTCTTGGTCACCCAAGATAGGAGCTAGGAGATACTTAGATTAAATGATAAACATGGTGGAACAAGGTAATCAGTAGAGGAAGGTGATCAGTGAGGGAAGACAGAGAAGTTCAAACACTGAAAGTGTGGTACTGTATGGGAAAAGCAGCTTCCCTGGACACTCTGCAGCTTTTCTTTACTCCTTCTGGGGAGGAACCCATTGGGAAGGGGAGGAAATGCAGGATAGAGCTGTGGAGCTGCTGGGACCTGACAAGCACGTGGCCACACTGGCGGAGAAACACTGTCAGGGTGAGCATTGGACCTTGCTTCACCCACTCAGTAATTCCCCACAAATCACTCTCACCATCTCCCCTCTGTACTTTCAGTGCAAGTGTGTGACCGTATGTATTTTCACTCCCATACCTTTACTGTCTGCACAGGCTTTCCAACACTGTTCCAGCCAGTGCTAAAGCCTGCTTCAAGTTCCCCATGCAGCATTCCCTGAGTTTTTGATGTAAAGCCCTGGACCTTCAGGGAATCAGGGCCCTAAGGGCACTAATGGTTGTTACTGCCCTGCACCTGCCACCAAGCACCTTCTGCTTATGGCCCAGGACTTCTTTTCTGCTCAGGACTGTGTCTCCCATCCATCTGAGCTGTGTTAGACGTGTTTAACCTCCTGTTAGATGTGAGCTGCTTCCTGCCCTGCATGCTGCATGGATCTTGCTCTGCCTTCAGCCCTTCTTCTGCTCCACACCAGGCTCTCTGGAGGGTCTCTGGTCCTCGTTCATCCTCTCACTGTGTCTGGGGATGTTGATTGGCTCTGTCCCACCCCTGGCTCTGCCAGCCATGCTAAGACTCTGGGTCTGTGGCAAGTTGAGGAGGACGTAGCCAGTCCTGGAGTCTTCCCAGCTCCTGGGTCATCATTCCCTGCTCATGCTGCTCCCTGAACCAGTGGGTTTGTTTTGAGTTCCCTGGTAATGTTTTACTTCACACAGGATTATCCTGTCTAAATGAGAGTGATTTAATCAGATGGAATCTCATCCCTGAAAACATTTGATCCTGTCTGGACTTCCTATTCCTGCTGTGTCTTTCCCTGGCTGAAGGAGGAGTTTGGATTTGCCCTTTCCTCAGTAAAATGCAGCCAAATAATTTGGGCTGAATCTCTGCCCCACTACAGTTTCCCAACAGCACCAGTTAGAGGAAAATAACATGAAATTAATTCCATGAGATAGGGAAAGGGGTAAGAAGGGGCATGAGACAGGTCTGGGGGATCTGTCTGAGAAACAGGGAGCATACAAGTACTGTCTGTGGATCCATGATCACACACACCAAAAGACATGGAAGTGGCTCATGTCCTTTCACACTAAGGTAGAATCAATGTTGTTTTGACAGGTAAGAAAAGCAGCTTTGGCCAGAACCAGTCTACTTACAAAACAGCTGTCATTTGTGCAGTTGAGTAAAACAGCTGCACACAAGACAACTGCAAGCAATGGAAAGCAGTCTTCTTAACATGGCACCAAGTCAGAATGACATAAATTCCCTTTCTTCTATGACCAAATAGAGACCTTCATGAGCCCCAGGACCCCTTTGTTGGTTGCACCTTCTCTTTCTCCAACAGAGCTACAAAATCTGGTGTGCACACATCCTGCCAAGAGCATTTGGACTCGCTGCTGCATCACAGTGCACCTTGGACTGACACTGCAAGAATCCTCAGCTGAGACTGACAGCTCTGTGGGATCTCCCTGTCTAAACTGCCTTTATAAATTAGAGAAAAAATGGAGCCTCCCTCTGTGTGCCACATCTCCCTCCTGCAGGCATCAGAGCCTGCACTGAGCTGCAGTGAGAAGGGGACTCTTCCCTCTAACAGCAAGTCCAGCTCAGTGGCTCTGACGGACGCAGATTTTCATCACATTTAGGCATAACTTGTAAAGAACAGAGAAAATTATTATTTAAGCACCAGCCTGCAAGCACTGATCAGATCCCCAGATACTCTGCAGCAGTTGAGATGCCTGTGGGGTGGCTCCAGTTGCTAAAGGAGCAGATCAGTTCCTTCGCTCCTTGCACCATCCAGGCTATTACAGCTCCATAGAAGGCATTAGGAAATTACTGCTGGAAATAGAAAAGCTAACACCTTAGTGTCCAAGTAATTTAATAATCCAATCCTCTCAACAAGTAGTTGGCATCCTGAAAAGGAGCAGAAAGAGTGCAAAATAAAGTGTTACATGTGTGAAGTAAAAAGTAAACTCTTCCTTTCAGCATTATGTGTGACAGCAGCAGCAGAGGAGCCTGACTGCTCTTACCAGGCATATTCAAGCCATTTGAGTCAGGTCTAATTAACCGAGTTGTTAGTTCAGCCAAGTCTGTCACAGACCTTGCACATGTGTTGGTCATTAACAAAAGCTGGTGACTGGTTAAAGGAGCACATTTGGGTTAAAGAAATGGAGTGATGTACATTTTAAGCAGTGCAGTACGAGCAGCAGAGCCCCAGGAGCTGCAGAACAGTGATCCATAATCTCATTTCTGATGGGGAGGCTGGATCTGTTTGCTGGATCTGCTTGAAGTTTTAATATTCAGCAGCACATTAATTAGAGTTTCTCTTCCTTGCTCTTAGAAGACTGGTGATGAAAAAAAAATTTGTCCTTTAGTTCAACTTCAGCTTAAACTGTAATCCTGGAGGCACAGCATTGTCAGGTGTCCCTACTTCACTCCTGTGTGCTTCCTCCATGCCTTTCCCGGGATGAGCACTGAAATGGCTCACACCAAGCACTGGGGCAGCACATTAGAGAAACATGGGTGGCCAGGTATGCTGCTGAAAAGGGAAAAGGTCTCTTAAGGTCACAGATCATGGTGTTACTCTGCTCTGTGCTCTCGCAGCACTTAACGTCTGGGCGACACCCGGTCTGGGCCATCAGCCACAGCAGGAGCCCTGTGAAAAGCTTGTTTGGATGTCCTCATCCCTACCTGATGCTCTAGAGCCTCTTGTCCCCAGTCCTTGGCTGCAGGGCAAGGCAAGTGGTGCCGGCTCCCAGCAGCATCTGGTAGCCGGCACCACTTCCAACATTCCCTGAGCCCAGACTCTTGCTGTGCCTGCATCCCAACACCAAACGACCCTGTTTTCATGGTGAATGTCCAAACTGGAGCTGCTTTAAAGCAAAGCATGTCCCGGGGCAACAGCTTGGAGAAGAGTTGGAGATGACGCATCAGCACCTACCAACACTCAAGAGTGCCAGGCTGGTGGAGGAGGGAGGGCACAGACGGCGAGGAGAGGTACAGAGGGTGAAAATGCAGTGGGAGATAACATAGAGCAAGCTTTCAGCAGCTCCACTGCTCCACTTCTTCAGTTGGAGCCTTTGCAGGGTGCTGCCCCTGCTTGCTGTGTGATGCTCTATCCCCTGAGGGGGGGACACAACCTTCAGGGATGTGTTATCCCCATGGGCCCAGTCTGCCCAGAGCACTTGCTGCAAGGGAAGCAGGCTCATGTCCTGTCCCCAGGTGTGAAAGGACTTGCAGGAGAAGGTCCTGCAGGGAACCCAGGCAGAGTCAGCCCCTTCTCCCACTGCTTTGTGTTTAACTGCCCCAATCTCATCCCCAGTCTGTGCAGCAGAGGCAGCAGCACCTGTGGCCCTGAAGGTGTTGCACATTCACTCCTTTGGCTGTCACATCAGTCCCCAGAGCACCAGCACAGGGCTGGACCCTGCAGAGCATGTCATGGCCCCTCTGCTGCACTGCAGCTCTCATCAAATCCTTGCCTTTGTCCTGGGAAAACACCTTTCCAGGTGGAGAAAAGGACTTTGTGAGGAAGCATTCTTACTTTTTTCATTCTTTGCACAGGGCACAGGTGAGCTGGTGGTCTTCACCCACCTTTTCACCCCAAAGGGCACACCTCCCTGCTCGCATCCATCCTGAGACAAACCTCCCTTCCAGGCAGCCTCTCAGCCTCTCTGCACTCCCTGCTCCAAGGGCATGGCTTGACACAAACCACACCAAAACACACTTAGCTGGTGCTCAGCAGCCAAGCTTGGTGTCCTTGGATGCCCTGACACAGTGGGACACCTCGCTTGTCCAGAGGCCTCTGTCATGGTCCGGCGGGTCTGGCTGGTGACCAGCTCACACCAGGCAGAGTTTTAAATGCAAGTGCTCTCGGAGTACTCTCCCCACAGCCTCCTTTCCTGATGTAGATGTCCCTCTCCAAAACCACAGCAGGAAGAGAAGACTCCAAAAAGAGCAGGTGCCCTGTGCTGGGTCCGTTTGAAAGGGTTGTGTTGTGAGCACACAGGATAATTTCTTTGCCTATACCCTAAATGGAGAGTTCCACTGTGACTTTTGGCACCTTTCAGCAAGGTCTCAAAGTCCAAAGAGGTGGATGTATGAAAAGCCATGGGAAGTCGAGCTCCAAGAACAGAGGCCGCTTTTCAAGTTCATGTTGCTGCTCCTTGGTACATAGCTGCTCTGAATGAGCAAACTCCACAGGAAAGATGAAATTTGAGGATCTCTTGCTGGAAACTGGGGGCTTTGGCAGATTCCAGATTTTGATTTTGGTTATCCTCTGCCTCCCAAGAATCAACCTTCCCATGCATTTCCTGCTGCACAATTTTCTTGCTGCTACCCCCTCTCATCACTGTGCAATTCCACACCAAGAGGCATTTGTGAATCTCACCATGGAGGAAGTTCTGCTCATCAGCATCCCTCGGAAGCCCGATGGCACTTTCAGCTCCTGTGAGATGTTCTCACAGCCTCAGTTTCACCTGCTGCTCAACTCCTCTCTGCAACCAGAAAACAAATCCATCATCCAGCACTGCCAGCACGGATGGGTCTATGACCACTCACAGTTCACCTCCACCATATCCACCCAGGTAATTCCCGGCCTGTGATTGAGCCAAAATTGAAATTAGCTCTGTGCTTTGAGGAGAAGATGGAGAGGTGTTTGCTGAACACAGAATGAGACGGGAATCTGTGCATTGTAACCAGTGGACATGATCTCTTTAGAGAAGATGTCCTGGGAGGGGGAAGCTATCTGAAGCTCAGTATTAGGAGCTAACATTTATTAATATTATTTTTCTTAGCATCTCATCTTGCTTAGATTAATGCCAACATTTCTCATTATAATCATCTTGATTTCTCCAGATGATTGAGAGATTTGGGAGGGGGTGAGATGGAAAGACACAGATATTGGATTTTCTCTTTGTGAGCCACATGGCATTTGCACAGGATTGCATCCTGTCAGGATTTCATATGAGCTCTATATTTCCTTTCTTGGTTTTCCAAACAAAGTTTTTATAACTTCTATTCCCTTGGCCACTCCTCCTCACTGATCTTCACCTTCCTCCTCTTATACCCAGGGTTGTGCTGCCTCTCTTCTCTTACCACCAATATCTCTCTGCCAAATCAAATGTTCACTCTGTGGGTCTTCCACTGAGATGGAGCTCATAACTGGCCATAACCTTGAGCCTGAAAAAGGTCCCTGCCTATCAAATATTAACCATCTTCCTTCTAAAACATTTCTCCAGGGCTAGCAGTGATACCTCTCAGTGTTAATGCTTTACTTTCCTTGGAAAGCAGTCCAAATCACGCAAGGTCTCAGGGAAGGGAAAATTTGGCCAGGCAAAAGGGGCACAGTTGGGTTAGAAAGATCATGCTGATTGTCTCAGTGGGAAGTCTTAGAGCTGGTGCTTCCTCCCCACCACCCAACCGCTCCTGCTTTCATCAGGCACAGAGGTGAGGGCTGTGTGTGCACTGGCTCTGTACCTCATTTCTGCACCAGTTCAGGGAGAAAGATGTGAAGCAGTCCTGAGGGAAAAGGGTAGAAGGAGGTTCTCTGCAGCATGGAGCCTCATGATACTCCCATGGGCCTTGGGACCTGCTAAAGGGACCGGGGCTTTCTCTGGAATTCTGGTTTTGTAGCAGGAAAGGTTGCTCAAGGTCTGGCTTGCTTCGTCAGAGAGGCTGCAAGTCTGGGTTGATGATTAAATTTTGTCACATTTGCACACAGAGAAAATTAACTCTGAGGCTTTGTCACAGTGTTCTGTAGAGATTAGTGATATTTGCACTTCCAAGAAAGTAAAATTATGTTCATTAACTTAACTAGGATGAATGTTCAAACCAACTCCTCAGTAAGAAATCAATAGGTTAGTATTAAGAGCAAGTATTTGACCTTACCTCCCCTCTGCCCTCCTCCTCTGCACATACAATTTCCAAGGAAACTGGTCAGGGAGAGAGAAACTGGTTATCAACACAACATTCCCCAATGCTCGCTGAGGGGTGTGACAGCTCACTGCAGTGGGACACCCTGCCAACACCCAGCTCACCAGGGTTGTCTCAGGGGCACAAAGAGGGAGCTGGGGGAGACTTGCACCTGGGAAAGTCTTGCAGAAGTCAGGAGAAGAAAATGGGGAACTCTCCATGCGTGGTACCCGGAAAAAAGTTTTCTGATGCCCAACTGTGTCCTGGGGGGCATCAAGCCCAGCATCACCAATCAGTCAAAGAAGGGGATTGTCCTGCTCTGCTCTGCTTGTGGCAGCCTCACCTCGAGTGCTGGGGGCAGTTTTGGGCAGCACAATATAAAAGAGACATTCAGCTGTTGGAGAGCATTCAAAGGAGGCCCCAAGGATAGTGAAGGGTCTGGAGAGGAAGCCATAAAAGAAGTGGCTGAGGTCACTTGGTCTGTCCAGCCTGGAGGAGATTGAGGGGAGACTCCACTGGGGTCTTCAATATCCCTGCAAGGGGAAATGAAGGGGCAGACACTGATCTTTTCTCTGTGGTGATCGGTAACAGGACCCACAGGAATGGCCTGAAGTTGGATCAGGGGATGTTTAGGTTGGATATCAGAAAGAAGTTTTTCACCCAGAGGGTGGTTGGGTGCTGGAACAGGCTCCCCAGGGCAGTGGTCACAGCACCAAGCCTGACAGAGCTCCAGAAGCATTTGAACAATGCTCTCAGGCATGTAGGGTGACTTTTGGAGTGTCCTGTGCAGGGCCAGGAGTTGGACTCAATGACCCTGCTGGGTCCCTTCCAACTCAGCATCTTCTACAACTCTGTCATTCTATGAAGTGTTCACAGAGAGGCTGTCACAGTGGGGATGGACAACTGGGACTTTTGTAAGATGCAGCTTTCCATTTTCCAGGACTCTGGCACTGTCTGATGTGCAGTTTAGTGCAGGATTGATTCCACCCCTCCATCAGACTCAGCAGATACAAACTGCAAGATACAATGTCTGACCACCAGAGTGAAGGAGCATGAGGAGGCAGTGGAGACTGAGCTGTCACTTTGGCCTTGTGTTTCAGTGGGACCTCGTGTGCGAGCAGCCGGGCTGAACCAGGCAACAGCAACCTTCTTCTTCATCGGCGTCACCATGGGAGCCGTGGTGTTCGGGTACCTTTCCGACAGGTCTGACCCCTCCCAGGCTGCTCCTCCAGGAGCAGAAAGAAAGAATTCACAGAAAGAATTCCACAAACGTGTGACCTCCAAGGGGCAATCAGAGGGGTGGGGAAAGGAGAAAAGGCAATTGCAAAGGGAGAATCTAGCCCCCCACTCGGAAATCAGACTCAAGCCCTACTGGGAAGCAATGCAGGGAGTAAACGCTTCCTGGATCAGTGAGCCAGTAAATGCTTCCTGGATTAGAGAAGCAGCTCTGGCCTTGGTTAGGAGTCAGATGCACTGCTGACTGTGGTCAGAATTGCTGCAGGAACAATTAAAAACAAAACAAAAAACATCCAGTCTGCAAGACCAGTTTCAGAAAATAAAAAAAAATGCTATCCAAAAATGGAGAAAGATGATTGATACAAAGCTGAACAAAAAGGCTAAAAGAGTTAACTCTTGCAAATTATACACAAATTGGCTAGTGACACCCAAGTGAGGGGCTCAGAGCAAATGCTTGCCATAACTCAAAAGAGTCTCCAGCAAGCAAAATCTGACTCTTTCATTCCTAGAGAATCAGGGTAAAGGAGATTCTTTACAAGCAGGGAGGTATTTATTCCTCAAGGAAGAGCTGAAGCAATGAAGAAAACAGGAACAAATCTGCTCTCTCTGGTTAAATGTTGGGATGTGACAATATAAACCTGAAAAAAAGAGATAATAACCTAGAAAGGGCATCAGTTAAGAGAGTAAATATTTTTGCAAACAGCAAAACCGGGAAACCCATCAGAGGACAGAGAGTCCAAGCACGCAGTTGGGATGTGCTGTTCCCTGAACACTATTCATTATTGGGAAACTGCTTCCTGATTTCCTTCCTCTGGGAGGAATTAGGGTACAGCAAACTGCAAAATCACTGCAGAGGGGAACCTGAGGTGTGAGGGACCTAGAGACTTTAGTGCTGCAGTCAGGAATTTTTACATCCATACCTTTACCCATGGATATATGGGTATTCTTTTACAAGGCCCCAAGACACCTGGATGATTTTCGAACTGTATGCCTTGTCTTTGTATCTACAATAGTTTTATAGCACAGCTGGAAGGAGAGAAATTCAGAATAAAGAAAAGGAGCAGGACAAAATATGGCAGAAAATAAGGTCTCAAAAGGTAGCACAAAATGAAAAGTAATTTGTTTCACAAATGGATTGTGAGGGGAAAGAGCCAGCAGAGGATCAAGGCATAAAAGCAGCATCTGGAAATAAAAAGACTGTAGTGTGAGACATAAATGAGTCTGTGCTCACAGTGGGAGAATGTGTAGAGGCAGGTGTTGGAGCTGGAGATTTGAAATAAGCTGACAGAAGAAGGCAGAGAGAAATACACCGGAGGAATGCCAGTTAAATGCCAGGAGCAGGGAGATGTTGTCCTGGAGCCCTACAGCATCTTGGGGACAGAAAAGCTTTAAACTGGTGTCCAAATAAGATCTCAGGAGTGCCAGGCAGCCTGACGTCTGTCTGTACCAGGCAAATTGGCAGAAACTCCTCTGGATGGCGGAGCCAGAGCCCCAGGGGGAGGTAGGACACACCAGTGAAGAGTCAGCGAGGTTTTTCCAAAAGATCCAAGCCTGACTAATGTACAGGATTTCTTTGCATCAATCAACAGGCATGTCAGCAGAGGAGACATCATCTCAGTCTCCTTACCAAACACTCCTTAAGAAACTAAGCTGCCCTAGGGTAAGAAGGAAGGTGTCAGCATGACTAAGTAATTAAAAGCCAGGAAGAAGACAGGAGATGCAAGTGCTCCATTATGATGAGGGAGGGGCCTGTGCTTGGATTTTTGTGCTTTTAAGTACATTTATAAGTAATGCGGGAAGGGAGCAAGCGGGGAGGTGATGCTGAGTCTGGCAGAGAAGAGGTCCAAGTGTGGAGACTTTGCAGAAGGAACTAAAGGACTCTGTGACTGGATGAGAGCATCAGAAAACAGAATTTCAGGGCAGATTAATCTAAAACAGAGAAACAATTTAAGCTTCTCATTTAAAATTGAGGCTCTGAGGTGACCACAGCTACTCAGTAGGAAGATTTTGGCATAATGACAGATAAACACAGTTTTGCTCTAGGCAAATATCCACACAGCAATGAGCAGTGGCTAGGGAAGCAAGAGGAACATTAAGAATCATTAGGTTAAACCTCAGATGTCACCCCCCACATCTCCCCTATCATCTCTTTAAAGCCAACGTCCCATTAGCAAACTTCCTCTTCTCTGATAGAGGTGAGATCCCACTTCTTTTTGCTAACAGTGAGGCAGAGATTTCATCTCTGGTGCTCGAGGGAGAAAATCATCTGGCATTTTGCTACTGTTCGGGTTCAGTTTTTTTCTAAGCCATTACAGATATCTGGATTTTAAAACCACTCTACTGACAAATTTTACCCAGGTAAACCCTCCAAAAACCTTCACTGTGAACAAATGTATGCAAAAACACATATATATTGTTTCTGTCATTGTCTGCTCTTCTCCAAAGACTCCTTTTGTACCTTGTCCTTGTACTGAATTGGTTCAATGATGCTTTGGCAGACTTCCAGGATGGTTTTTTTTTTTTTATGAAAATGGCTTTTTTTATTATTTTTTATGCCTGTGCAGTCTGCTCCTTTTATTGTATTTTCTACGATGTTTCAGAGGTTGTGCTTTCCTACCACTTTCTTTGAAGACAATTGTAATGGCATTATTTCTAGTAGCGTCCCTGTATCCTGTAGTTCAGTGCTGCTAGCTCACTCCTGGTTTTCCTAGCAGGTAGTATGCATTTGCTGAGAATCTAGTAATGGTTCCTTAAATGGCTGCCTTGAGTCTTGTAGGAATATTATGGTTTTATATCCTCCTTACTGTATTTTCAAGGAAAATCTTCATTTAAATAATGTATCTTCTTTCTTGGGCAGTTACCCATTGGAAACTGGATCCAGCTCTGGTGGGTTTCTGGGTGCTTCCTGTTCTAACCCAGGGGCATCACAATGTCTTTTGCAAACTATCTCAGCCTAAATTTCAAAGCAGATCCAGCAAACTCCCTGTACCCAAGCCACAAGTTGGGGGGTATTGCCAGTAGATTCATTTATCAGCTGCTGAATGAAGTAATTTTTTATTATTTTTGGGAATGTTACCATGGCATTATGTCCTGACATGCCACTTTTTCCCCTGGAAGAATTGTTCCTGCCACCATCCTTCTCGGGTGGCCCCTGGGAGAGCCCTAATGATGGGCTCAGAGCAGAATTTCAGTCCTTGTGGACTGATCACCTGCTGTCAGGCTTAATCTACTATTGCAGCTTGTGCCTAAGCTTTCCTATCATGCAGTGCTGATGTTCATCAGGAGACCAACACCTTGTGCTCCATTTTGATTTTTAGATTTTCATAGGTTGTGGAGAAATACGTGCAGACATATTTCTCTATCTGTGAGAGTGTGTGTGTGTGTGTGTGTGTGTTTATATACACGTGCATTTGTGTGCATTTGATGTTTTCTATTTCTCCACACTCTCCACTCAGGACTCTGGACAGTGGGGTAAGGAAACTCTAGGGGAACAACATCCTGGCAGATTCCTCAGAAATCCCTTAGGATTTCAGGGCTATTTGCACATGTGGGCAGACAATCGGATCCTCTTGTTTTCCTTCCAAGGAGCAGGGTGAAAGTGTCATGGCTCTGTCTCCTCCTTGAGAGTGGTGACAGTGGCCAGTCCTGTGTAAACTATGGGGGAAGAACATTGACACTGGATGGAGCAGGGTGTGACAGCAACACGGGACTTCAAACTAGCATCACTGCTTTTGGTGGTGGTGTTGGCCAGGAGAGCCAGATTTGTTGTTCTGAGCAGGGCTGGTCTTTCCACTGCAGAGTCCCAATGTTTATGGGGCGGGCTCTGCATGGGATTGCATCACTGTGGCACCAGCTTGATCCAGAGCCATTTTCTCCTCTCCAGGATGATGCATCCTTTAATTTCCCTCTAAAATCTCTGGTTTGCTTGTTTCAAACCCTGCTCCCATGACAGGTTTCCAGCCACTGAAACCCAGGCTGTGCTCGTGGCAGGTTCGGACGGAAGACCATGCTCCAGCTGTCCCTGGTGTGCTCCGTGGTTTTTGGGATGCTGAGTGCCTTCTCCATGTCCTACACAATGCTGGCCGTCACACGGACCCTCACCAGGGTGGCTCTGAGTGGCCTCTCCCTGATTGTCCTGCCTTTGGGTGAGTGTGGAGGAGTTGTGGCTGCCAGGGGGGCTCCTGGCAGGCAGTGGGTGGGAAGGGACTTGTCTACCAAGCAGGGCAGTTAGTAGGAACAGGGGTCTGGAAATCGCTGTGTGTGCAATTTCCCTCTTGCAAGGATCCCAGAATTACAATTTGCTGTCAGTCTAATTAATATTTAACAGTCTACTCAAAATACAACAACCACTTGTTAGTACTTCTGTTACAACAAGCCTACCCAATTCCTGTCAAGTATCATCATTAGCACAATAAAACCCATACGCCAAAGTCTCTGCCCCTTTCCTCTTGATACAAAATTCTCACCTTTCAAGCACACGCTGTTCGGACAATTCAGCAGCATTGCCCTGTCCTCAGCATGAAATGATGGTGTGTCATTTACTGGGTGTTTCTACTTCCCCAGTTTCAAGTTTGCTCAGTTATTCCTAAGTTGCCAATGTGTATTTTACAATGAGAAGAACTACCAAAAAAAATTTAAAGGAAATCACACAGAACTAGGCAAAACTGAAGCTGAAGAATTTAGGTAATTACATAATAAAAACAAGCTCCAGATTTCAGAACATCCAGTAAACCACTGGATGATTTTGTAGATACAGTTGGGACATACTGTGTAAAAACTATTGTACCCAAGAACAAATTACAGTTGCAGCAGAAATTTCCAGGATTTTTGCAGATCTAGCCAAAATCAAGCTAAAATGGCTTCAGTACTGGAAAAGCCCACACAAGCCCTGAAAAATCCCAAGGCCAGCTGTGTTTGTTTATTGTTATAAAGGTTGATTCCTGCAAGTCATGATAGAGCTTGGGAGGGATATTTCTGATTGTTAGAGACTGTAGCAAGATGTCCAAACCTTTGGAGGAAAACTGGCTTTTAGTTCACACACACAAACAAGGAGACTCCCATCTGGCTTTAGATGTGTGCTGCTGTCTGCTCTGGGTGGACAGAGAAATGGGAAACTGTGCAGGCAAGATGGTTAGGGAGAAAAAAAAATCTTGTTGATGAAGAAGACAATTGAATGCTATTGAATGGAATAAAAAAAAAATCTCTATCACCAAGAGTGGTTTTAGCACTGTTTCCTAACACATGTCCAGTATTTCATTTCCTTAAAGTTTTATTTTAGTGGCTTACTGCTTTGCAAGAGCTTAAGAACTGTGGCTGAACATTTTAAATGTTCCAAATACCAGAAATATTCCAAATATTACAAACAGCGGAACTCTGTGAAGGAGAAGACCAGGGATGTTCCCTTTCTTTGCCCTTGTTAAAAGGCCCTACAGGCCCTCCCTTCCTGGAGAAGTCCTGCATGTCCCAGCTGAGTGCTGCCTCCCTCTTCCAGGGATGGAGTGGGTGGACATCCAGCACCGCACCTTGACCGGGATCCTGAGCAGCATCTTCTGGAGCGTTGGGAACATGCTGCTGGCCCTGGCAGCGTACTTGGTGCGGGAATGGCACTGGCTGCTGGTGGCCGTGACAGGACCTTGTCTCCTGAGCATCGTCTGCCTGTGGTGAGTGCAGCCACCAGATAGGAAGCATGCTCGGATTTGCCCCCTCTGTGGATCCTAGGATCCGCTCAGCAACCTCAGGACAAGCAGGACTCATCTGTGTCCTGTACCTGGATTGCCCAAGCGTGGCAGATCTGGAAAACTGACTCTACTCAGGAGTGGCCTGAGTTTTGTCGCTCCAGCAAGGCCAGGAGCCAAGGTTACATCACAGTTTTGGGGACAAGGAGGAGGCAGGACTGGGACTGAGGCATTTGGATGACAGAAGGAAGCAGGATTTGGTCCTGCCAGCTGTGGCAGATATGGCTCAGAGTAAAGAAAAGAGATTCCGATAAAGGAAGACACAACCCGATCCAGGCTTTAGTCCTCAGTAAACCCAAGATAAAACCATCCATGTCATTGGGAAGGATACCTTTGGCACCAAATTTTCTATGAAAGCCACTGACACCTTCAGGCTAGGTCAGGTTCATTTATCTCTGCACTTCCTAAGGCTTTTCTCATGTGTGTAACCATCCTGATGGGCCAAATACACCTGCTTTCTATGGGTAATTTCCCCCTTGTAGCCTTATTTAAGAAATACCTGACATCTAAGCCTTAAAATGGGAAATAGTTCATTTAATCAAAGAAACTTTAATTCTTTTTTTTTTTTTTTTTTTTCATGTAGTAATCCAAACTAGAGTACAGAGCTGATTCACTGACAGTGTAAAGAGTAACTTCTGGAATTTCATTCATCAAGCCCAACACAACTAAAATATGCGTTCTGTTAACTTTTTTAGTTCAAGTTGTTTTGCTCTCTTTCTAGGACTAGGACAACCAGCCATAAAAAACTGAGTCCTTGGAAGTGCTGAAATTCACAGATGCACTTGGACCCACCCTTTTCATCATAACTGTTTGATTTTTCTTCTTATGTTACTATCTTTTATGGAGATTAGTTCTCCAACAAATTATACTCTAATCTTCAAGCACCCATAAGGTCAGTGATTGCAGAAAATTGAAAGTCTCTGAAGTATGGAATTAAAATCTAATTTAGCACTCTGTAGATATTATTGACACAATGTCAGAACTCACTGGAAACATTAGACAACCAAAAGACATGGTATTATTCTCTAGAGACAGTGGCAATGAGTGCAAAATGCCAACTTTCCTTCTTTGTATTTCCCAGGGTTGTAATCTTGTGGCAAGGAGGTGAAAACTTTCAGCAAGAACAATTCTCCAAACATTTTTGCTCTACACATCATTTTCAATTCCTGCTTGAATACTGACAACAGTTGTTCATTAGTTTTACTGTAATCTGATTTAGGGCACATGAATCACAAACATTGGATTGTAGAGATCTGGTCTCAGACCATTCTAGTGGGACACTCCAGTGTGCAGAAGACTGATTATTATGAAAACTAAATCATTTTAACAACTAGCAAAGTATGTATGCAGGTCACTGAATCCTTTCTACATCGCAGTTTTTAATATCTGAAAATTTCAAAGTTTAAAGAGTCCCAGAAAGCCCAAATGTGTTGTCGTGGTTTCAGTTTGA
>WAAG01021409.1:9468-33054 GCA_013390105.1 Tichodroma muraria
CCCCTCCTCGACCCCTCCTCGACCCCTCCTCGGCCCCTCCTCGACCCCTCCTCGACCCCTCCTCGACCCCTCCTCGACCCCTCCTCGGCCCCTCCTCGGCCCCTCCTCGGCCCCTCCTCGGCCTCCCCCGCGCTCCCGCTCCGGCGGGCAGGGAAGGGGCTTTGAACCCCCCCCTCAGTGCCTGAGGAGAGGGGCCGAGGCTGGGTTCCTCGAGGGCGGGAGAGGAGATGCTGCCTCTGTGATTATTTTTGCTTGCAGGGGGACCAGCAGGGTGGGAATGCCTTCCCCAGGAGGAGGGATGTGTGGTGGGTAAAATTAGTCTTGCCGGCTTATTTCTGAATAAGCATCGCTCAGGATGAGCAGCAATTTAATGGGCTCTGGTTTTAGTGAGGGGGCACAACCTGTGCCAGTGTGGGGGCTCCTTTTCTCTCTAATCCAATCTTGCTGGATTTAAGCTAAGGTGGTTGGGAAAATCCCGGTGGGGAGACAGTGACGGTGCTGCAGAACGTGCTGGGGCAGCCTCATGATGGGTTCCTGCCATACCGGTGGGTTAGGGATGGCCCTGTCACCCATCCTGGCTTGGGGCCAAGCACTGGTGCCAGCAGGACATCCCAACCTGTCCACTGAGCACAAAGCCACTCTTCACCGGGGAGGGGAAAAGTGTTCTGTGGGTTCATGACGGTGACCCTGAGGAGCAGTGCCCAAAGGCAGGGAGCGGGGCCTGCCCCCCCTGCCAGGCTGTTTCAGCAGGAGCCGGGCTGCTCCACGCCTGCCCTGGCCATCCCCAGGCTCTGAGAAACCCTATTCAAGCAGCTCGATGAGCGGCCACCGATTAGTCACGCACTGTGCTGGGATTTCTTTTCCTCAGCTATGAAAAGGCGCTGGGAGGCCCCGCGGGGGCACGCCCGGCACAGCCCCCCGTGGCTCTGCTGCTCTGCACCTGGCAAAACCTGGCTTGGCCATGCCACCGTGCTCACTGTCAAGTCACCAAAAACAGAAGTTCTGGTGTTGTCTGGAGCTGGTGTTTTACCACCTAAACGCTGGTGCCATGTCACCAGAGCAGCGAGGTCCTCAAACACCGAACACTTCACTAGAGTTAGTGGTGAGTTCTCAGTTTCTCCAGCTAAATGCACGAGGTGCTTGGCCAGGCACTAAAAATAGCAGAGCTGCCCTGAGGGCTCCGTGGGCCTGGTGGACAAAGCCCGGCTGCCTTGGCCGCGGAGCTGCCGTGCAGCACAATAGCGCTGCTGGAAGGGCTCCATGGGCGGGTGTTTGTAAACAGGAACATGAGCTCATGCCAGAGCATCTCGCCGCCCTGCAGAGGGGGAACGCTGGCTCTTGTCCCTGTGCTGCCCAGGGGGGCTCAGCAGGACCCCTCGCCCCTCATCTGGGCTGCTGGGCCTGTGTTCGTGTGTTATCCCAGGCCACTGCGCATTTTGGGTCATGGATGTGGAGCAGAATAAGAGAACCAAACGATGGCTGTGAGGAATATTAAGACCCATCTTGTTCCAGGCCCCTGCTCTGGGTAAGGACACTTTCCACTGGATCAGGTTGCTCCAAGCCCCGTCCAAACTGGCCTTGAACACTCCCAGGGATGGAACAGCCACAGCTTCTCTGTGCAACCTGTGCCAGGGTCTCACCACCCTCACAGAGAGCAACAATTAATCTAAATCTTACCTCCTTTAGTTTAAAACCATCTCCCTTGCCCTGTCATCTGTGTAAAAAGTCGCTCTCCATTTTCTATAAGCCTCCCTTAAACACTGAAAGTTGCAGAAGGGGGCGAGGGTCTGAGAACGATGCCAAGTAGCTGGGCATGCCAAGATCCTGCCCCACATCAGGAGCTTCTCCCAGCCCAGGACCTGTCGCTGCCACACATAGGATCAAAGGAATTTTCAAGGCGCATCCGCCAGTCCTGCCCGTGCGAGCGCGGGTGCGGCTGTCGGGGAAGGGGAGCCCCGGTGCGACGGGGCGGGCAGCGGGTGGGCGGTGGGGCGGCAGCTCCTTCTGTCGGGCTGGCGCCGTCCTGCCGCCGCGCTGCCTCCGCACCCGGGACAAAGCGGAGCGGGCCGAGCCCCGGCCCCGGCTCCCAATTAGGGCCCCGCCGGCCCTGCTCCCCGCGGAGCGCAGGGGCGAGGGGGGCGCAGCCGCGGTCACGGCCCCGGAGCCCCAATTACGCGCGGGGCCGCCGCTCTGTCTGCAGCTCCCGATCGCGGATCAATAGACAAAGGGCAGCGGCGGGGCCCCGGCGGGCTCTGCGCACACCCGCCCCCCGCTGCCGGCGAAGCCTCTCCCCCACCCCGGCTGGACATCCCTGCGCACCTGTGCGCTCGGGGCGGGATGTGCGGCCGCGGCTCCGCACCTGCGGCCGGACGGGATTTATGGGGCTGCGGGGGTGAGCCCCGGTGTGGAGTGTCTGCCGGTGACAATCCTCCCTGCCTGCTCCAGGGCTGAGCCCCTGGACCCTCCGCCTGGATCCCTCCTCCGGGCACCGGCATCTCAAAGGTTTCTTAGCCCCACTCATCCGGTTCTGGCCCGTTATCCCCGCGGGGGCACGGTCCTTGTCCCGGGCCGGGGCTGTGGGAAGGACGCAGCAGCCGTCCAGGCTGTTCCCTGCCACGAGGTTCCCAGAGCCACTTTGATCCATGTGGGTGTCTGGCGGGGGGGGCAAAAGCATTATCAGTGAAAATGCAGCTGTTTATTTTGATACGGAGCCGGTTCTTAGCCGCAGGCACCGTTTGCTCCGTCCTTGCTCTTCAGGCAGGGTGGGAAAGGGGAAAGGGGAGGCTCTCGGTTTATTCCGGTTGTTTACAGCGGCGGGTGACGGCGAGGGAGAGCCAGGTCCGTCGCCCCTAGGCCCCCGCCCGGGCCTTTTCCCAAGCCTTCCTCGGAGCCGCGCCGGGAAGGGAGGAGGCTCTGCTCGGGACATCCGACGGGATGGAGCGGAGGCTCCCGGCGGGGGGAGCCCAGCTGCCCCCTCCGCTGCTCTCCTAGGGGGGCCACACCGCTCCCAGCCCGCGCCTCAGGCCAGCAGCACCGGAACGGCACCGCTTGGTTGTGGGGTGGCAGGAAAACCCAACCCCAACCCCATCCCGGGGTTTCCCTGCCCGGGATGCGCCCAAACCCGGAGAATCCCGGCGCGATCCCGGGATCGGCCGCCAGGTGGCGCAGCGGCGCCGCGCCGGGGGGCGGCCCCGGGCGAGCGGCCGGGTCGGGGGTCCCGGGAGGGTCCCGGGAGGGTCCCGGGGGTCTCCAGAGGGTTCTCTGGTGGCGCAGCCGCTACCGGGGTCCTCGGACAGCTCACCGGAGGCAGCAGCCCGTATGGGTGGCACTATCAGTGGTGCCAGGGGTTTGGCTTCCTGCAGACGGCAGGAGAGGGGGGTCTGTGGCAGGTACCCCACGCTGTGCCCGCCCTCCAGCCCGTGTGTCCCCTGTGTCCTGCCACCTGCACGGCCGTGTTGTACCTTTCTGAGGGCGTTTGTGTGGGTGTCTGTTCACTTTTTCTGTTCACGCGTCCACGTGAGCGGCCGTCTGGTGGATTGTTGAGGACCTGGCACCATTCCCCAGCTTTGCGGGTTCTGCCAAAAAACGTCCCTGCCACACCTCCAGAGCCCCTCAGAATGCAGGGAATACTCGCTCCAAGGCTCCTGAGCCCCAACAAGCAGCCTGAAGCAGTGATGCTCTGTGTTCTGCACAGAAGGTCTTCTGTTGCCCGAGGAATTAATGGATGAAATCACGCAGGAGAGGCTGCTCCTCTCCCTTTGGCGTTGCTGTAGCTGGCATCGTGAGCACAGGTACATCTGTCCTTTGCTTCCCATTGATTCCTGTAAATGGTGCTTGCCTCCAGCCCTGGGCCTGGCACGCTCGGTAATTCTTTGGAAATAAGATCTAATTAAAATGAGACAGGGCTGCCGAGGGACTGCCTAATTGTCTTTGCAAAATGACCTTGTGGAGATCCTGGCTCGGTTCCCAGCAGAAAGGTGTTGTCAGTGCAAAAATCCTGTGTGGCTGGGGGGAATCAATTAAAGACTTTTGGGAAATAATTCCCCAGGCTGGAAAATAATGAGCTGGTGGAGACACTGCAGTGCTGCTGTCCCTGGGCCAGCTTGAGCTGTCCTCCCCTTCCAGGCCATGTCAGGCCTCGGGGACACCCTCAAAATGGCTTTAAAAGAGGCCAGTTCCATGTGGGGCTCAGCCAAGGCCAATGCCAACAGGTATTCCTGGGGTTTCCCTCTACTCCCCCGTTCTCCTGTCTGCCCACATCAGGGAGAAGGGGAAGTAATTTGGCTGTTAAAGCCTCAAAGGCATCCAGGACTCTGGGTGATGGACCCAGGTGTGCCCCCAGCTCCGAGCTCACCCCATCCCATGTCTGCTGTGTCCTGCTCTCTCCAGAGATCCCACTGGGCACCGAGGGCTGCCACCATGAGGATGCTGCGAGGGGAGGGTGTCACCAGCCCCCCTCGTTCCTGCAGAGCCCCTCATCCTTGGGATAGTTTTGGGATGAGAGCCCTCCTGGTCTCCCAGCCAGCAGGAGAGCAGCCGGCCTCCACGAGAGGGAGCGTTTGCAGGGATTTTTATTCCAGCTGGATTGTTTCGGTTTTCCCCTGTTGTTTTAAGCACAGACCATCCCTCTGGCTGTCTGAGCCCTTTGCCTGCACGAAATGCCCGTTTTCCTGGGACGGGGAGAGCTGGGCAGAAATCCCAGCTTTCCTGGAAGAGTTGTCACGTTGTCACAGTGCCATGTGCTGTACTTCGGTGACAAGGGGAGAGACTGCTCTCTGCCTGGCTGGCTGGCAGGGTCCTGTCCCATGTGAGCAGGAGGATGTTTTCCTCCTTTTGGCTCCATCCAAAAGGAGAGGACCCTCTTACTGGGGTGACTGGGGAGTGTTGTGACTGGTCTTGGTCAAGTGTGGGGCAGGGCATGGGCAGCCAGGGCAGCCCCCCACCGTGAGGAGCACTGGATTGTGCTTGACCAGGTCCCCCAGGCAGGGATGGCTGGAGGGACCCTGACCCTGGGATACCCCAGTGTGGCTCCTTGTGGCAAAAAACGGCTTTGGCAGCTCACACACCCAGCCTGTGGCCTTGGATGGTTTGCTGGGACCCCATTTCAGGACTGGGAGGGGGATCCCACCCCTGCCCATCTCATTGCTCCCCTCTGCAAGTCACCGTGAGACTCCACCAATGCTTGTGATCTTTCTAGAACGGGAACGGGCTGTTTATAATTTCCCAAGTGACTGCTACAAATCCAAGGCCAAAGCTCCCACTTCTGGGGGCACAGGATCATGTCCGGGTGCCTTGGTGGCCACATGAGCTGTGGGTGGTTTGGAAGGAAGATGCACAAACCAGCTCAAGGCCTGGGAGGGGACGTGGTCCTGCCTCCCCCTGCCCTCCCTGCGTGTCTCTGGAGCCTGGGAGAGCCCAGACTACCCTATCTGCAAATTGCAGAGCAGATTATCAGCGAGCACGTCTGAGATTAAAGACCCCTCTTTATGTCTGGTTCCCCCAGAGCCAGGGAGGCCGGAGCTGAGTTCGGTGCAGACTCTTTGGCACCACGGGGCTGATTGCTGGGGTAGCCTTTTGCTTGGCTGGGAGAAGCAAGGAAGGCTCAGACAATTCTCAATCAAGGAAAGCAAAAAAAGAAAAAGGGAACACACAACAACAACAACAGTTTATTCCAGCAGGGTTGTGGGAGGAAATTCAGGCACAGCTCTGAGATGCTCCCAGTTTGTGCGATCTGGGGCAGGGAGCGAGTTAGTGGGAGGGTTTGTTCCTGTGTTCTTCTTCAACCACCATTTGGTACTGGAAATTCTTGATGGAGAAGGCAGTGAGAAGCCCAGAGGTGGTGGATTGGCAGCTGCAGGATGCAGAGAAGCCCAGGGGCTGCTCCTGCTTTGCTGCCCCGGCTGCACGTGCAGAGCTCACACGGGTGCAGCACACGAATCACAGAGCCTGGCGCTGTGCAGGGAGGGCATCCCCATCAAAACAGAGGGAGATTTTTTCTGAGAGTGCTCTGAGGGCTCTGCTTAGGAGAAATGGTGAAGATTTCCCTGTATTTTCCCGGGCAGAATGTGTGCCCAGCTGCTCTGAGCAAACCTCAGGTTTGGAGGGCTCGCAGCCGAGACCGGCCTGGAGCTGGGATAGTCCTGGCCAGCCAGAATGGCTTAACAGGCTTAGAGCAGCATACTTCTTATAAACAATCACATGAATTAGCACAAATCTCATTAGATCCGTGCTTCTCCTGGCCTCCTGTGTTCCTAATGCCCCTCACAGGGGTTCTGTGCAGGAGACGAGAGAGGAAATTCTTTCCAAGAAGAAAGAGCCGTGGCATTTTGGGCTTGCTTTCCTCGGAACCATTTCCATTACACTTAATGCACAGGAGAGCAGAAATCTAATAGGTAAAAAGCCATTCAAGGTCCTTGGGTATTTTAAACCTGATTTAAAGTTTTGGCTGCTCTGTTAGAGCAATGATTCAGCTGATGATGCCCAGGGGTGTCTCCCCTGTTGAGCAACAGGCATGGGGTTATTGCTCTGCTCTGCTGTGCTCCCGACTGCTCTGCTTTCCCTTGGCTCTTCTCTTGGGGCCTGGTGGCCTGGCACCATGGGGAATGGGGCTGTCTGGACAAGGTTTTATAGCATGTTCCATTAGGGGTGTAGTGGAAGAGGTGGTCAGTGCTCAGAAAACACGGGAATAGTAGATTTAGCCCGGAATGCTTTGGGGGAGGGAATTATTTTTCTCCTGTTGGTGCTGTGCACGCCTGCTGAGTGCTGCCCACTCCTGGGCAGTGCCACCCTCCAGTCTCCCATTTCTCCTTCCAAATCACTGAAGAAACAGCACAGGAGTGTCCCTTGTTCCAGAACCACAGCTGCTCCTGGGGTGACGCACCTTGGCTGCTGCTTCAGGACCGGGCTTGGGCTTCTGGAGGTCACGGCAGGAAACAACACAGGACCTTTAAGGATAAAAAAAAACCAATATGTTTTACATCTCTGCTGAAAGTCTGTTGCTGTTTCACCTCTCGGCAGAGGGGAGATGTGAGCAGCAAAGGACCGGAGCAGGCAGCAGATCTTGAGAAAGCAGCTCCCCTGGGACTCGGTCTCCGGCGGAGCAGCCCGGGATAAGCGAGCATGAGAAAAGCAGGCTTAGCCCTCCAGTCACCCTTTAGATGCGTTTCCGGCTGCTTTTCATCTCGCTCCGAGTTTAAAAGCCATCTTATTCCAGCCCCGCCGCTGCCGCCAGCCTCGGCAGGGCTTCAAAGCGGGGCTGTCTGCGGCGGCCCGGAGGGAGCGGCGCGGCCGGGGCCGTGTCCCCGCGGCACCTGCCAGCCCCGGGGCCGGGACACGGGCACGGCAGGGGCTGCCCTCCAGCACCCCCTGCACCCGGAGTCTGCTCCCTCCGTGCGCTTGTGGCTGCTCTGGAAAGCGTGGAGGGACAGGGCCCCCGTCTGCGGGGGACGCTGCAGAGGGGCTCTTTCTCCAGACCCTTCCCGTCCCGCTGGTGGGCTCAGCCGTGGAATCACTGCTAAGGCAGGCACCAGTGACCTCTCGGAGTTTTGCGTCCCCTTTCTACGTTCCCCCTTTCCTAAATCTCCTCTTCTCCCCTGCAGGCTCCCTGTGGTGTGGCGGGGGACGAGCACAGCCAGGGGCGGTCGGTGACACCGCTGTCACATACCCAGCGCTGGGGGGACACGAGGGGCTCCCGCAGAGCATGTTTGCGGGGTTTGGCATTTGGAGCACCTGGAAACAAGAGGGAAACAGCAGTGTCCAGCAGAGCTGGGACTGTGCTGGCCATCAGGGTCAACCTCCTGTCCTCCATCAGGTCCTCCTGTCACAGCTCGGAGGGTGCTGGTGGATCTCCCCTACCACAGAAGGGACCATTGCCTGGAGCACTGGGGTTCTCCTGCACCCGAGTGACGGCTGGGAATGGTGTCTGCTCCTTCCTGGATCATGCCCAAGTGATTTCACCCCACCGGCGCTCGGGGCAGAAGCTGGAGGCGACACCTGAATTTGGCTCCGGGACGGAGAGCAGAGCGCGGAGGGGCCAAGTGGTGTCAGAAACCCAGGATGAGCTGCAAAGCTCCCTGATGGAAATGTGCTGCCCAGCCTCTTCTCTCCTTCGCTTTTATTTGTTTGCCAAGCCCCCGGATGTGATTCTCCATTTTCTCCCAGAGTTTTTGCTGGGTCTGTCGTGAGAAGCGCGCTCACTGCTCGGTGACAAAACGCGTTCTCGAGATGGAAAAAGCTCTTTTCAAGGAAAACATGACATTTCGATGGAAAAGTAACTTTGCATGCTGTTTCTAATTTTAAAGCTCTGCCTTGGAATGCTCCCATGGACTTTGAAATCAGAGCTGGCTCTTATGCTTTCCAGGTTTTACCCACCTTTCCCATATAATTTCAAATTGCTCCCTCTGTTAACGAGACAATATTAATTCTTGGTGGATTTTGCATAGACTGCTTCCAAAGCACAGTTTCCCTTACCTCGTCCCTCTTTTTCTGTGTTTTCTTTCCCCCAGCTCTAGACTATAAATACCTTTAGGCCAGACTGTGGGAACTCACAAAGCCCTGTACCTGGCTGAAGCCTCCTGAACGGATGAATGAATGAATGTGCTTCCCGGTATTGCCCTGGACTGAGATTAACTCTTAAAGCCGCATGCTACAAATTAATGCATCTGCTCATTCCTAAAGCATTCCATCTCCATTAAACCTGCTAGCATTAATTTCCCCCTGTTAATCTGACCTGTGCCATGAGGGAGGAATGCTGGTGGGCTCTTCCCCTTCTATTCCGTGCAGTCCTCGTTTGTCCTCACCGAGCTTAACTTCTAAAGCAGAGGAGCAAAACCAGCCGTGAGCCAAGTGCTGCTGGAGCCAGCAGAGGGGAGGCGAGAGCAGAGATTCTGCCTTTCCCCACTTGGCAATAAATTTCGGGGGAAGGGAAAAATGGCTACTGGGTTATTTCTGTTAATTTCCCAAAATAAGAGCGACGGGAACGGCAGCGGTGCCGACAGCAGTCGATGCCACGGCAAACCAGCAGTGGCAGAAGAAGCTGAGGGGCAGGCAGAGGCTGGAGGGTTTCCCCCATCCCTTATCCCTGCATTTCTCCTGCATTTCTCCTGCGTTTCTCCTGCAGCATCGCAGTGCAGCCCTAGAACCCCACGGTCACCCCCTGCTCCCAGCTCTCCCATGAAAGGGGTGGATGCAGCATTAAACCACTGCAGTGGTGGCCAAATTTCCCTGTGAGGTCCAAGGCCACATCCCTCCATCCCCTGTGGCACCTGGCATGCCTCCCCCTGGCACAGCTTCCGCCAGCCCTGTCCCACACTCCGGGAGAGCAGGGAATATTTACACTGGGAGATGCTATCGTGGTGCAGCTCGAGCTGCCCCTTGAGGTGAGGCACAAACAGGTTCACTGCAAAGAGGTCGCTCCTTTAACAGGTTTAAGTGGGTTTCATTGTAAAATGGATTTATTTCAACAAAACCTTTTTTGATAAATTAAACCAGCACCGCTCTGTATATAATTTCTATAAACAATCTTCTCTAATGTTTACCTAACCTAGGCATGCAGAAACTCTTGCACGTTAAATATTAGATGAAAAGAGGCTATGAAACTTTAAAATAATTCCTTTTTTTTTTTTTTTTTCAAAGCCAGAAAGCCAGAATACCATGGGAAAATACTCTGCTGCTGTTGAGCTGTGGTTTTTCTGGCTTCTGCCAAGGGTGAAGGGAGACACCCCCCTCGTGCTGCCATGGCTTTGTGGTGGTTTTTGTGTTTCCAGAGCTGTAGCACGAGGTTCACTGGACTTACAGGGTTCCAGCACCCATTCACACTCCCCCTGTGTGTCTGGTGGCTGGTGATGTGATGATTTGCCTGCTGTGTGATATTTGCAGGGTCCTGGGAAGCTTGGCACTCATAATTAGTGAATTTACCGCAGAGCATTCATTAATTCACTAATTAAAGGTCTGCAACCCCGCTGCAGGTGCTGGCTGGGGGGAGCTGAGGGCTGCTGGGGTTTGAAGTGCCGTGGAGCTGTGGTGCTTCAGGCTGTGCTGGGTCATTCGCTGAGTGATTTGGATGTCTTCCCTTGACCTCTCTGGTTGCAGAGCACCCTGGAAAGATGGACTTGACTTCACTGAGAACAAACTGTCCAGCCCATAAAAGAGAGCTGAGGTGAGTGAGAAATCTGCCTGCAGCAAAGCTAAAATTGGCCTGATGGGGATGTGTGGGTTTGGGTGAGTTTGGGTGGATTTGTGCTGCTCTCTTCCAGAAAGAAGGAAGGTGGCCTTGGATCTGTTCCTGCACAAAGCCCCAGCCTGGACAAAGCCTTGCTTTTCCAGCTTTTCTCCTTGAGGTCAGGTCACTCCATTGGCTCAACCCCTTCTTTTCTGTAGGAAAAAGTCTTAATCCTAAGTAAAGTCCTTGCTGCTTGTGACTTCTTCCTAAGGATCACCAGCCCAGCTCCCAGATCCCACTGTTACATGAAAATAGGGGGAATGTGCTTTGCAATTAAATGCAGCTTAATCGGGTTGGAGGGAAGACAGCAGAAATGTGTCTGCTGAATAATTCAGTATTTAGAGGTACCCTCACCTGCACGTCCTGCTCAGCTCTTCAGGCCCTTGGATGGGGCTTGGAGCAGCCTGGGAAAGCGAGAGGTGGAATGAGATGATCTTTGAGGCCCCTTCCAGCCCAAACCATTCTGGGATTTTATGAAAGGAATGACACAAAACCACACAGGAGACAGGAATGATATCAAGCAGGTTCCAGCTGATGGACTCGTGTGCTGTGAGAGTCCCCACCCGCCAGGGATGAGACCTGGGCAGGCTCAAAGTGTCTTTTGTCTTGAGTGCAAGAGCATAGAAATCCTTTCTGCTTTGGGCAGCAAGAGCCTGAAATGAGCTCATGTGTTACTTGAGGGTTTTGTGGATACTGGGATTGCAGGATCTGTCCAAAATACGTGTTAAAAATCAGCTTATCTTCCAAATAAACCCTCAAAAATTCCAGATCCTGCAAGATGTGTTTGGAAATAATTTAATCTTTTTGCTCTTGGTGTTTCCCTGATGCTTTTCAGCATTATTTTTAATGACACAGTGTTACCAGAGATTACTTTTGGTGGATAACACAGTATTTATGGAGAAACCAACAGCTAAATCTGGTTATCATTGACGTTGCTTATAAAATACACATAGCAACCAAGACACTGACCATGGCAGTAAATTGAAAAGATACTGAAAACATAAAGCATTCTTCCAATTTATTAGCAATATAAAAAAAAAAAAAAAAAGAAAAATTGGTCAGGTTTTTTACCCCACCCTTGATAAAATGAAAGCTATAGAAGCTGTTGTGAGGAAATCTGTGCTAGTGTTGGTCCAGAGGCTGGCGTGGTGAGGAGGGTGAGAGGTGTGCTGGGTTTTGTGGGATTTCAGACAGCAAACAGCCCACTCTGGGTACGCTATGGGGCACAATTTCATTGCCAAAGGGCTTGTGGAGATGCTGCCTCGGGGTTTTTGATGATCCCCCTGGTCCCGAGGGGTCCAGGGAGCAGTTTTAGCAGGGTTGGTGGCTTTGGAGTGCTGGCACTGAAACTTGTGACTTTCCCCTGCTGGCTGCAGCCCCTGGTTCTGGTTGAGGTCACCCCTCTGCCCTCAGAGCACTGCACAATTTGGGCACGTGGTGGAAGGGTTAACCTTGGCAACTGCTGGGTAAGTGTAAAAATATTAATAAGGCTGCTGCAGGTCACCCTAAAATGGGAATTTATGGTGGTAGTCAAAGCTAATGTTTGGGATCAATGCAACATCCCTTCTCAGAATGAAAAAATAAATTAAACAGACCGTCATAGAGAGGGTATGTAACCAAATCAATCATGTTTATGGCATTTAATCAAAACTTGATTCAGTTAAATTTATTCCATATGATAGCCCTGTGCTTCACAGGATGCACACCTTGCTGGTGAGGCTCAGCCAGCCCTTTGCTGCTCACCAGAGCTGGGGCTCAACCCTGTGTCATTACACATTAATGAGATTAGGGGTGGTCATCTGTAGGATGCTCTGAGCAGCACCCTACAGATGGATGGGTGGAGGGGTGTCTGCGCGCCCACATGATCACAGGGCTGTGCCGTGGACGAATAACAGGTGCTTAGTGGCAAATATCCCAGTGACAAATGTGCCAGGGCCCTGTCTGCTCACTGCTGGCTGTGTCCGGAGGGTGAGGTGGTGCACGGCCTCGTGGGCAGCTGTGGTGGGACAAAACCCGCCCCAAACCCCAGGTGGGGCCGAGGGATGCAGCCCAGGCACGCTGGTTGTTCATGCCATGCTGAAATCACACTCATTGAATCCACCCCTCCTGGCCAGATCCATCTATCCCTGCAGGAGGGCTCCTGCCACCATCCCACAGGAGCAGGTCCTTGGCTGCCTGCACCACCAGGCACTGTGCTCCCATCCTGGAAGGAGGATTTGATCCCACAGACCTTCCTTCTCCTCCTGGAAGCTGNCTGAAATGTTTGAGATTGGCTCTTCTGGGGGATTTATTACGTGTCTGAACTACAGTGTCTGCCTATTTTTTATTCTAAGCCTCTATGACAGGGGTCACGTCTTCCTCCCTACACTGTACAGTGCTGTGCACACCGATGGGGCTCTATTAAATGCTCAGGATGATTAATCACACCCTATAAACACACTTCTGGTGTGTTTGCAGGCGTGCACACGTGTGTGCCTCAGCAAACCCCAGCAACAGGTACTGCTTGTACCTGTCCAGCACCCCTGTAGGGTCCTGAGCAGCGTGGCCTGGCTGTGGGGTGCTCCTCGGTGTGTGCAGGACGTCCATCTGGAGACCTTCCTGAGCTGGATTTGTTGTGGCTCTCTGCTTTTCCCAGCCCAGTTGGTTTCAGTGATCTCCTGAGCGGGATGCAGTCCTGGGGCATGTCCCGAAGCTGATGCAGAGCACGAGTCTGGGGGATTTTCTGGAGATTCCCTGCATGGGAGCCCATCACCCTGTGCCTCTGGCCATGGAGATCCAGGCTGTGAGGATGCAGAGGGGATGCCCTTTAGGAGAGGGATTATATTCCCTCTCCATCCACACCCCAAATTCAGGAGGCAAAGCAGACAAGCTGAGAACCTCATGAGTCAGGGAATGAGAAAATAATGAATGAGCAGGATGGACTGTTTGTAAATGTGTGTGAGATTAATGAGAAAGGCTTCTCCATAACACAGAAGGCATGAAATCAATCCCGCGCTCCAAGAATAACGAGGGAATCAATAGGATTACGGGGTTAAGGCCGGAGTAAACCTGAATGACAGCTGCAAAATAAATTTTATTTGGAGGACGTGGCTGGGGTTAAATGAAATGTAATAAATAATGTAAAGCATTTAAGGGGTGGGGAAATGGTCCAGAGATGTAAGGAAGAAGAGAAGGCCCTACAGTCGCTAAATCTGCCCAGTTTGGACCCACAGCAGGCTTTTACAGGCGAGTGATGAGTGTGACACACACCCTGCAAGGCCCTCTCCCCTCATTGTCCAGGACAGGGACGGGAGCAGAGGGGTGGCAGTGGTGCCACCAGGAGCTGGCGCTGCAGCAGTGGCACCAAAGCAGGACAGGGATGGGAATGTGTGAGCTGTAGTCTGGGGAGGCATTTAGTGTTTCCCTTGCACAAGCTGCAGGGTTGTGCATCCCTTTTCCCCTTCTCCTGGTGTCCAACTATAAAAAGCCAATGCTGCCTCTCTGTCCCATTTCCCACAGAACTCCTGGAGCTGCATGGCACGGAGACTGCCCAAAGCAAGGCTCACACCTACCCCATGCACACATCCTCTGCCGTGGTCGCAGTGGGGACAGGGACCTTTCTGGATGCAAGAGCCTCAAGTATTTCCACTTTAGCCCCCATGGCAGGAATGTCTCCCCCTGCTCTGTGCTCCAGCAGGCACGTGATGTCCTGCTGACCTTGGCTTTGGGGATAAATCTGTGCAGGTGGGTGCAGTGCTGAGATTTCAGGTGCCCACCACCTTCTCCCGGTGGATGCTTTGGGGCGTGAAGCTTTTTGGAGATTGATACCGAGTCTGCTGCTCCCTGAGAGCTCAGACACTTCCAGCGCCTCGGTGAAAACTGAGCCGCTCTGAAAAACCGGCCACAGGCACGGGTGCCAAACCAGAGAGAAGCTGTGAATGGCTGCCCCGACTTTTCCAACACGATTAACTCCTGGTCCTGCTCCTCCCTGCTAGTTCTCAGGGAAGGAGATTTGGAGTTCCAGGGATGTGGTCAGTGCTTTAGAGGCAGAGCCCAGCCCAGAGAGATGTCAGCTGCTTCTGCCCCTGAGGAAGCACCTATCCCACTGCAGGAGGAGCAGCTCCGAGTGGGGATGGGACAGCAGAGACTTTGCTCTTGAATCACGCAAAACCCCCCTTCTGCTTCGTTCTGCGGTTGATTCCCCCGGATGCTTTTCCAGCGGGTTACCCCGAGCCCCAGGGCTTGTTCTCCGGGTCGGCCCGTGCGTGTGCGGCTCAGCCCCGCCAGCCCCGGCTGCTCCGTGCGTTTTCCCAGTCGTTAAGGCTGCGACCGAGAGAGCTGTCCTGCCTGCAAAACGCACGCTGACAGCAGCGAGCCCTAGGCGAGGCGAGCACGAAGAGAGGGATGTGAGGGAAATCGCTCCAATTTGTCCCCTGGCCAGCGGATGGGCTTTCCCCGTGGAACATCCCTGCCGTGCTTGGTGGGAGGCTGCGGAGCTGGACTTGCCTGCTGCCACCCTCCCTGGAGCTCCGAGCGTCCACCTGTCCGTGGCAGGGCAGTCGGAGCAGCACGGGGTCACTCAGTGGGGTGTGCCCTGTGCAGGGGATGTCCCCGTGCCCCCTGAGCCCGCTGTGTGTTCGTGTCGCTGCTGGTGCCACCAGCACAGGCTGTTGGTGGCAGCCCCGGCTGTTGGTAGCTCACCCCACTGCTGTGAGGAAACCCCTGCAGGCACAGGTGGGTCCCCAGCTGCCCACACATCCCTGCGTGTCCCTGCAGTGTCCTGCAGCCCCACCTGCCTCCTGCATGGGACCTCTCCTCAGCAGGATGAAGAAAAATGCCTTGAAGTTGCCTTTTAATAGCTCCTGTAAATCTTATTTTATGCTAAAGACACGTTTATTATTGTCAGAAAGGAGGAGGATCTGGTGAATCCCTGTTTGGCCCCAAACCAGGTGACCTGGGAAGAGCAGAGGGAGAAGGTTGAGGGCCACGGTTACCCCTCATCATCTGGGGACACAGCAATGACACCAGGTAAAAACCTTGGGGCTGCTGATGGCGTGCAGATCCCACCCAAGAACCCAGGTGCTTGTTTTCCTCCAGCACCCTGCATGCCATAAGAAACCAGGCAAGGTATATATACATATATATATATATATATATATATATATTTAATGTTTTTATTTAATATTTTTAAACCATTGCACAGGCAACCTCAATCCCAAATCCCAGCCCAGAGGTCAGTGGAGAATTGGCCCTGCACCTGCAACCTGAAACCAGCTCTGCCTGGCTGCAGAGCCTCACGCTGCGCCACTAATGAAGGGTTCAGGGGGTTGTTTTTCTTTTCTATTTTATTTTGAGACGCTGTTTTGAAGTGCACGGCCAAGAGTGGGAATTTCACAGTGTAAATAGAAAAGCTGCTCTGAAGTTATTTATTGGTTCTGTTTTCCAGCACGTGGACTAGTATTGATTTATTTTGCAGCGTCTCCAGAGGCTTCTTCAAGGTTAAAATGTAGACATTGCATGTTAGGCTGGACTAAATACTGGCAGGAAAACACATTTGGCTCTTTTAATTGGAAAAACATATTCCTTTTGTCACCCTGAGGCCAAGGCTCTGCCACAGCAGCACAAGGAGGGCAGGGGAATGCGCACAAGTGCGAGATGCTCTGGTTCACACTTGCTTGGGGACCTCGGTGGGAGCACAAAGGTCCCCACAACCAGCTCGGGGGTCCCCCCAGGCCCAGAAAGCAATTCCTCGAGGGGAGGTGGGGGCCAGCAGCCGTTCCAGGTGGGGAAGGTGGGTGTGAGCCTCCTGCTGACCAAACTTTCGCTGTTTATAGGAGCCACCGTGGCCAAGCTCGGTCCCAGCTTCAGTTTTGCCTCTGTGAGCTGCTCCCAAACGGCACCAGGGGCTGGCCAGGCTCCCACAGCCCCGTGGGGACAGTGCTGGTGCCCAGCAGTTGATGGCAGGGACTCATCCCAAGTGGAGATGCTCCACACCAAAAGTAGGAGAGGCTCACACATGCCAACCTCAGACCCCACCACCCTGCTTTCTTATCCATACATTTACAGCCATTATTCAGCTGGAGAAGGCAATGGGAAAAGAATTCTTCATCCCGAAGAAGTATTTACACCCTCAAAGTAATTTCCAGCCTCTGTGCTGCTCGTGCCCCTTTCTCTGGCAGGTTAAGGGCCACTGAAGGAGGCAGTGTCAGGGTGGCTGCTGCTGCCACAGGATCCCCTTCCCCGTCATTCCCGAGCCGGTAGCGACTGCGTGCAGCCAGGATGGAGGTGGGGAGCTCTGCTGGGAAGGTACAAGCTGAGGTTTAGAAATCATGACGTGTGAATTGAAATGGGAAGCAACGGATCTCGGGAATCACCGCAACTGCTACAAGGTGTTCCTGAAGCTGTCAGCAAGCCATCTGCCCGCTCGCCCTGGGTAAACACGGCGCTCCGGCCGGCCCTCCTCGGCAAACCGGGAAGCGCGGGGGTCCCATGGGGTGAAGCCCTGCAGGGCAGCGGCGTGGGCAGGGTGGGAGCGGGGGCAAAGGGAGAGGAGGAGGAGGGAGCTGCGCTGCCTCGCTCGCGCTGGGCTCTGGAGCGGAGCCCCGGCTGCGCCGCTCGCTCCTCGTAACTCATCGCGGAGACACCGCCGTGGGGAGCCCGCGGCGGCCGCGCGGGGCCCGGCCGGCGATTTATGGCTCCAGGGGAAGCACGGCAGCCGGCCCGGGAGCGGAGCAGCGCGGGAGGAGAGCGCCTGGGGTCAGGCGGCTGCCCAGCTTCCTCCTCTCACGCCTCGACTCCGCTCCCCGTGCGCGCCGCGGTCGCCGCAGGCACCGCGAGAGGGCAGGGAGAGGAGCGAACGCGCAGCGGGGCGCCGGGTGGGAAGCCCGCCGCGCTGCTGCCACGCCGCGGGGCACGGCCGCCGGCACAGCCTGGGCAGGGGGGATGCCACCCCCTTGCCCGGTGCCATCTACGCGCGCCGCGGGAGCTGGCGCAGAGGCCACGTGGAAGTGGCCGCCGGTCCACGGCCCCAGCACAGCGAGGCATGCGGCTCTGGTCGATAAAAGCTGGGCGACCTGGGATGACACGGCAGTGCAGCCCCAGGAACGCCCCCGATGAGTCGCGACTGCAGCGCCGCTGCCAGCCCCGAGGGCGGGAGCAGGAGGACGGGCCCGTGGCTGAGAGAGACCGCGGGAGAGGGTCTGAGGGGCTTCTCATGGCTCCCCACGGGGCTGGGCTACAGGCCTGGTCAGCGCTCCCGGCCCTGTGCTTGCCTCGTGCTCCAAAACCGTTAATCGTGCCGTGCCTCAGTTTCCCCTCCGTGCGGGGGACAGTGGCGTCCTTGTCCCCAGCTGCCCAGAGAAACGCGCTGATTCTGGGGCTGAGTGAGCTGAGAAAAGCAAAATTGGGAAGTTATGTGTGTTTTTGCAAGAACCGGTGCCAAGGTCCATCAGTGCCTGGTGCAGCCATGCAGGGAGGAGTGTGGAGGGTCCCAATTTCGGGGCTGAGCCCCCTTGTCGAGGATGCTTGGTCCCTGTTAGCCTGAGTCTTCCCGCAGTGCCAGCCAGCACTCGCAGCCTTCCCCCTCACTCACAACTCAAAATAAATACAGAGAGTGAACATGACCTTGAGTGTATAGTCTAAAGCTTTTAAAACTCTCCTCTAATTCTTTTAACTTCCCGCACATCTATCCTCTGCACCAGCCTCCTCATTTCTCTTTCTCTACAGTAAACTTATATCCTTTCTAAAGTGCCCGGAGAAGACGCTGCAGATGAAATGTTGCTTTAGCTTAATTTCCTATTCCTAACATATGCTTTAATTAATGTCATTTGCTTTGATTTGCTGCCAGCATGCCAGTGCAGCACTTCCTTGGTTTTGCAACCTTAACCATAACCTTGTGGGAATGAGGATCAGGTGTTCCCAGTTGATTTCATCTGGTTCAGGGCATTTATCTCGAGCTCTGAGGCTTTTCTGCACTTTGTCGGTGGCACCAGCACAGAGACAAACCCACAGCGTTCTCCTTGGCCAGAGGTGCTGAGAATGTGCTGTACATGAAGGATGCTGGTATGGGAAGCACTGACCAGCATTTCTTATCCGTATTTTTTACACGTTTTAGGTTCAACGCAGAGCAAGAACATGGCAAAACAGGAGAGAGGGGATGGATCACCCCCCAGCTCCTGATTTCTGTGTCAGGATCAGAGAGAAACATCCTGCTGCTGGCTCTGTGCCTGCTGTCCCCACGGTCCTTGAGGCTCCATGGCCAGCGCTAGACCCCACTGGCCAAAGTGCTTCCTCAGGTTGATGTTCCCAACCCAGGCAAGCATTTTCCAGGCGTTTACCAGCGTGGAAATGGATGAACATCGTGTGGCAGAGGTGAGGAATGATCTTGAGGATGATCCAAAGCAGCCAGGCCGGCTCCCTGACTGGAGCTACCTGCAGCAGCCTCATCACCTGGGCCAAGGTGAGGGATCCCAGTGGATACCACTTCTCTGGTGGTGGAGCAGTGGTTGGGGTTTGGGGCAGAGCCCATTTTGCCCTCTTCCCTGCCTGGCTCCCAGGTAAGAGCAGGGAATGGCAGGGGCAGAAGCACCTGGACTCCCTCTCTAGCTGTGGCTGTGCTGAAGTTCAGTGGTGCAAACCTTCTCCCTGGGACCATCTCCTGCTGTCCCCACTGCTCCTGCTTCTTCCCAAATGTCACCCTGTTGCTTTATGACAGGTGAAGACTGATCCTGAGGATCATGAAATCCCTTTTCCATCCCTCTCTCTGTTCCCACTGCATGGTGAGACGCTTATGCCCTTCTTCCAGCAGGAACTGCATCGTCCTCTCTGCACCACTAGGTCAGTGCTCTGAGCTGTTGTGTGAGAAAAAATTCCTAATTTGAGGGATATTTTTCATTCCTTTCTCCTGATGGAGCCAGCTTGGTCCCTCAACCCAAGGAGAAAAGCACCAGTGAGCTCTCCATGACTTTCTGTAACTGCTTTGCTTGAGAGCAGCTCCTTGCACAGCAGAGCCTGGAGGAAATTTTAGCAATTGTCTGTTCTGGCCCCAAATCACTGGCACTTGTATACAGCAGGCCTGAAATGGCCCCTTTCCCAGACAGCTCCTTAAGCAAGGTTTTCCTGTCTCTTTATTTAATGAATCTCAGCCATCCTTTCTCTCCTTGCTGGAGCCAGGGGCAGATGCTGCTCCAGCATTTCACCCTCCCCTCTCTCCAGTTTCCCTCATTCTACCTGCAGCAAATTTGGGGTCCCACAGCAAGTCATGTCCCAAGAAGAGGAAATTCCCAGCTTCTGGGCCCTGTCCCAGTTGGCTATCATTTCCCTTCCTGTTTGCTTCTGCTGAGAACCTTCCCCAGGAATGGGAATGTGGGGCCTTTTTGCGGTTCTTGTCCCTTTTCTGTGGGAATAACGGCACCCCTAAGGTTGAGCCCTGCTTTCAGAGCAAATCCACTCTCTGGGCGGGGAGGAAAATCCCCAAAACGGAGCAAAGCATTTGTCCCAGGCCTGGCCCTGCCCCACTGCAGCCCAAGGAATGTGTTTCCCGTCAGTGTCCCGGGAGTGGCATGGAGGCACGGGAGCGATGTGACTGAGCAGAGAGCAAGCTGCCACATCCCGGGGGCTGGCTGGTGATGTGTGCTGCCCTTGGAAGCAAAACCCTTCCCTGAGGTGGGCCCTTTCCCCCAGGCTCCCACAGCTCCCTTCCTCGCTGCTCTCATCTGCCTCTCACCTCGCCTTCCTCCATCCCGTTGTGCCGCCTCCTCTCCAGCAGCTCCACATCCGGATGGATGTTTGTGCCTCTGCTCCAGCCTCTTCGCTCCGGCCGACTGCTCCCGCTGCTCCCTGCTCCCCTCTGCCCTTTGAAATCCCGGCTGCCCTCCCGTGCTCCGAAAACCTCACACCCCTAAACCCGCCCTGGGTGATTTAGCCAGGGCTTGGGACAGGGCTGATCCCTGGGTGGGGATGCACGGCTCTCGTAGGCAGCTGGCAAGGGTTTAATCCCCCAGGGCCCCTGTTTGCTCCCGGCTTAGTGTTTTCTGTTCCCTCCTCACAGCTCCACTGCTGAGCCCTGTTTTGACCTCCTGCCACACTGCGGGTCCGGCCCTGGATGAGGGGCAAAGAGGAAAGATTCCCTCTGGGCAGCACCGTGGGGGAAAGGCACTGGCCAAAGAGAGCAGCAGCCTCTGGTGGGGTGTGAGGGCTTGCTGTGCTGCCTTGCTCAGGCTGTGGGTCAGGGGCTCTGGCCCCTGAGGGGGCTCTGATGTTTGAACAAGATTGTTTGGCTCCACTGGCCCTGGTTGCTCTGTCAGAGCATCACAGTGTGCCACGCTGGGGGTTTGGACAGGGTCTATGCCCAGCTCCAGGGCACAGACAGAGCTGGCAGCTGGCCGCCTTCATTCCTCCCGCTGGGAATTTCTCACCCAGACCAGCGTTTTCCTCTGTTTACCCTGGAGGACAGCAATTTCCCACAGCAATAACTTCCTCCTCATCCCCAGCACAAATTGAATAATCTCCTCGGGCAGGACTCTCCCAGTCCCTCATCCCTGCAGGGTGATGGATGGATGATGCCAAGGACGCCGTGCAGAGCCACAACATGTTGCTCTGCCAGGGTACTGGGCTGGGTTTGCAATAGCTTAAGGCAGTTTCTTGCTCTGGTGCAAGGCTTAAGTCAAGCCTCTCCTCTTTTCTTCCAGCCTGCTGACAAGTGACTTGCCGTGCTGTCACTTGGTGGATTGATGTGCCTCTCATTTTTGCCCACAGCCCAGGTGCTCCAAAGCAGCTTCACCCAGGAGGTGCCACATGTCCTCCTCCCACTCCACCAAGGTCCCCACAGGACCCTGAGCTGCCCTGGGGCTGCTGTCCCCTCTCCATGCACGCATCTGGCTGCCACCCTGACCCACACCACTGCCCGAGTCCCTTCTCTCCCGGGCTGTCCTCCAGGCCTCGGCGGTGCCGGTGACCACCGGGGACGGTGTGACCAGAGCCACTGACCTGCTGGAAGAGCCGCGGTGGCAGGGCCTGCTTGGCCCCCACCCCGTGCCAACGGCAGGCCCTGCTCAGACCCCATCCCACAGCACTTTGGTGGTGCAGGAAGCAGAGCTGGGGCTGCTGTGGCACTGCGAGCCAGGCTGCAGAGAAATCACCATGCTCGAGCACTGGGCTTTGTTGTCCTTTTATGCTTTAAACCATCATTCCTATTCCAGCTCCATTTGCCTGCTCCCATCCTCTAGCACGTTGTAGCTCTCGGGCTCTTTTCATTAAAATCAAAAATGTTATTGCAAAATAGATTGAGCTTTTTTTATTTTTTTCTTTGTGCGTATGTAAATCTTGAAGTTAAATCAGAGCTTTGGCTGGGAAATGCCACTGGGGACTATCTGAGTCTGACGATCACCAGGGCAGTGATCTCTGGTCTATTCATTCTTACAAAGACTTTGCCAAGCTCATGGTAAAATCTCTTCCTTCAAAAAATGTGCAATTGACTTGAAGTGTTAGTTTTTTAGATGCTACTTTAAAAATAGTAAGTGAGCATATTCAAAAATAAAAATCCAGAGCATTTTGACAAAATTAGGGTTAGTTTTTAAAATTAAATCAATTTCACAATTGTTAGTTTTTATTTCTAAAATACTTAAGCTTTTAAAAAATGTCTACACACATTAATATTCGTTCACAGTTTAATTATTTTTGGCTACAGGTTTAACCTTGCTGGGCTGCATCTTGCATAGCTTTGTTTGAAATTACGAGGGTGAGTACACTTGGTATGCTGAGATAAAATTAACGAATACCCCCCCAAATATTTAAAAACAAATCGGAATATGGTTCTTGGTTTGATTTACCCGGTTCCAGTGGAGCTTGGTGAGAGACCGAGCAGCACATTCGTTTACAACGTTTTAAAACATTCGTTAAAATATTTACTTAACAGTTTAAAACAAAGCCTTAGAGCCTACAAACGTGCCCAGGTCAGGGAAATACATGTGGATAATTGGGCTGAACGATTTAGAAGCAGAGAATCACTTGCATTTCAAACCGTGCATATTTCCAGTACCCCACAGTGCATCTATTTTAGGCAGATGCTTAAGATTAAAGGGCTGCACGTCAGCCCGTATCTTACCCACGCTTCCTTGTCATCGTTTCTTTGCGATTAAATTTTGTGTTTTCCTTTCAGCCTAGAAGTGTTTGGTACCAGTCTCTTGGCAAAAGAGCCTGAGGAATGGAAGGGTAAAGAAATATGACCCAGCTGCTATGCACAATGAGGTTTGTAAGTCCTTGTATGGTATAAATAAGCATATTACACAGTTATTAGAAATTTGGCACTGTCGCTGTTTAGAAGCAAGACTCTGGTGCTGTGTAATTCCTCCCGAGTCCATGCATAACTCAGTATTAGCCTTCCGCTCTTCCAGCCTTGTTACTGGCCAAATTCGGCAACTCTTTCTCAGTACTCATCCATTCAAACCCTTCTCAGCAGTGTAAACGGTGAGTTTCCTCTCAAGTCAGTAAATCTGTGCCAACCCACGCGGTGGAGGCTCGGTCCTGACTTTCCCCCCGCCGCCCTCCGCCCCGCACGGGGCTCTGAGCCGCCGCCGTCGGGGCCGCCCGGCCGCGCGGTTCCGTCGGGTGCGGGCTCGGGGTTCGCTTCTCCCCTCGTCTCCGATGGGATTGGCAGCTTTTCTCGGGAGGGGAGAGAAGCAGGTTTTCTTTGGGGGAAGAGGAGCCACGGAAAGGCGCGGCGGTGGAGGAGCGCCGGAGCATCCCGCGGAACGGATCCCACTCGGGTTTCCCCGGCCCGCGGACTGAGTGTAACTTTGGAGAAAAGCGACAGTAAACTTTTATTAATCGCCGGTGTTTAGGGCCAAGGCATGAGCGAGCTCGGTGACAGTGATGAGTGGTTTGGAGCGCTGGTCTCTGAAAGCGGGGCTTATCCTCCCACTGCTCACTTGGCTCGGCGTTGATGAGCCGTGAATAGGAGCCACCCTGCCGTCGGGGATCCGGCCGTTTATCTGCCGGGTGATGACAGTCGGGCCGGTTTCGCCTCGCCGTGAATTGCCGGAGCCTTCGGGAAGCGCACGGAGCTGCCGCAGCCGGGAGCTCCGTCCGACGGGGACGTTTCACCCCTCGGTGTCGGCCTCTGTCCCCCTGCTCGGGGGATGAGGAAATCTGTGAGGAACCGATCCCGGAGCCCGCTACGGGCAGGTGCTGTCCGGGCTCAGGGCACGGTGAGCCGAGCGCGGCTGGACTCAACCGGGGCCGCACGGCGGGGAATGGGCCCGACCCCACCGCTCCAGCATCCCCGGGCGCACCGACGGGGAAGTCTAAGGCTGGAAGGAGGCCTGAGTGTCTTTGGATTAGCTTTAATTAAATCCTCCCCAACCGGGATTGCCCCCTCCGGCCTTTTTTTT
>WAAG01021409.1:34451-68082 GCA_013390105.1 Tichodroma muraria
CCTCCCCGGGCCTCCCCCGCCCCCCGCCGCAGGGCCCCGCCGAACCGGGTGCCCTTCCTCCAAGCGCGGCCTATGCCCCCCGCTGCAGCCTCGGCCTTGCCTGGCTTCCCGGCGGGCAGCGGGGAGCCCCAGGACCGTCCGGCCTGTGAGGGGGCGATGGTGCCGAGGATGTCCCCTCTCCCCGGGCTCCTCCCGGAGCAACGAGCGGCTCCGCTTGCCGCCAGGCCCGGCGCAGCGCCGAGGCAGGCCGGGAAAGGCCGCGGCCGGGTCNAGGGAGGGAGTCGAAAGGCCCCAAACTGGATCTTTATGGAACATTTTCCGCCGAGATCAAGGGAAAGTGAATCCGCGCAGCGGGGGATGCTCCGCACGCCGCTGCCATCGGGGGCCGCGGAGCCGCTCCCGGCCTGAGCGCCCCGCGGATGCCCTTCATGCCGCAGCCGCCCCCAGGCCAAGCCCGGAGCCCCCCGCTGCGCCTCCTGCCCCTCGGCCGGCCGTGTGAGTTCCCGGGGTGCGGGGGGAAGGACGGGAAGGAGCGGGGGGTCCAAGGGTGCGGGGCTCCCTGCGGCCCGCCGTGCCCCGGCCTGAGGCGGGACACCGCCGCCAGCCTGTCCCGCTGCTCCCCGCCAGCCAACCTGCTCCGTGCCGGGAGCACGGGTCTCGGTGCGGGGCTGGAGCCTTGCCCTCGGGCTTCGCCGCGGACACCTCCCACCTGTGCCCTCCCGGTCACCCGGCTCCGCTCTGCGGTTGGACGCCGGCAAACATCCGCGCCTCGGCCGGGCTGGGGCCGCCCCGTCCCGACACCCGAGCCGGGCGGAGGGACCGGTGGATCTCTCGGGGCATTGAGCCCCGTACCGTGCTCCCGACTCGGTGCTCCGTGCCCCGGGGACTGAGGCTAGTCACTGGGGTATGTGTGTCCGCTCGCACACAGCCGGGTGCCTGTCCGGCTCCTCGGCGGGAACTCTCCCTGGAGCTCTGGTGCGAATGGAGCTGGGAGTCCCAGCTCCGCTCTCACTGGAGCTCTGCTGGAGCTGCGGTATGGGGTGCCAGTCCCACCCTCCCTGGAGCTCTGCTGGAGCTGCAGTGTGGAGTCCCAACCCCTCTCTCCCCCTGCACAGCCGCTGTCCCGAAGAGCGGCTCGGCCTTTGCGGCTCGGGACAGGGACCGGGGCTGCGGGCCGGGGACAGGAGCGCTCCCTCGGGGGCCGCAGGTCCGCGGCCAGCGCCGGTTTCGGTCCCCGGGACCTGCACCCCGCAGCCTCCTCGGAGCTGCTCCCCCTCTGCGCCGTCGCTGCCCGTCGCTCTGTCTGTCTGTCCGTCCGTCAAGCGGGGCGGGCGGCCGTGTCCCTCCGCGCTGTAAAAGTCGGCGTTGATGCGCGGCAGCCCCGGCGGAGCTGTCAGGCCTTATCTTTATTGGCTTTTCCCAGTCTCCGTCCAAGTTTAAGAGGGGCCCTTTTATCTCGGAGCACAGCACTCCCCCTGTTTACACCGGCCGGCTCCGCCGCAGCGCTTCGTCGCGGAGCCCCCGCAGCCCCGAAGGGACGGGGACAGAGAGACCGACCGGACCGGGCTGCCCTCCCCGACGGGTACCGGAGGGGAGAAAGAATCGGGGCTGGGGGGCTGTGGCCACATCAGACATGAGCTGCCCTGGCCTCAAGCGGGAGCGCAGCCACGCGTGGGCGGCTCCTCCGCGGGGCCTGGCGGGCCCGGCCAGGCTCTGCCGGGCACAGCGGCTTCCCCCGGGGCCGGCGGTGTCACATCCCAGTGTCGCCGAGTGCCGCCGCCCGAGGAACGACCACGGGCCGGGCCGAGAGGGCCTGACTTCGCAGGTGGCCGTGCCCGGGGCTGGGTAAGAGGCAGGGGTTGGACGTGGCGCCCGGTGCCGCGAGCTAACGTTGCGCCTCTCTCCCCCAAGGAAATGCTCCAGGAGAAAAGCCTGTCTGAAACCGAGGAAGGGTTTCCAACAGCCCCCGCGCCCGGCCATGCGGACACCTCCGCCGGCTCCCCCGTCCTCGGCGTAGCCGGGGGGAGCACCACGCCGCTCAGCAGCCCGCAGCTCCCCGACCCTGAGCAGGTACGCTCCGTCCGGCCCCAAGCCCTGCCCCGCTGCGCCCTCTCCCCCGCCACCAGCCCGGCCAGCACAGCGCATCTCCCCCGCCGACGGCGCGGGGAGGGATTGCGAAGAAAGCTCATTTTTCTTCACTTTTCTTGGCTTTTATTTTTTTACTGTTATAATTTTATTTTCCCTGTCCACAGCAGGCCCCCCGGGCCCGCCGTCGGTGCGCAGGTCGGTAAAGAGGGAATGCGAGCACCGAAAGCCGCCGCTTCTCCCGGGGCTGCGGCCCGGCGGGGAATTCACTGGGAGGTTTTCCATCCCTGAACAAAACGCGGCTTCTGTGCCTTCGCCCCGCGCACGGCCGCGCCTCCGCCGCGTCCCCGGCAACCCGCGGGACGCACAAAGCGCGGCCCCGGACGCGGATCCGTTGTCCCCGCCGCCGCTCCTTGGCCCCGGTTTTTGGGAGGTTTAGGGCGAGTCTACCCCAACTGACTTTTTTTTACCCTAGGAAAAAAAGAAAAAAAAAAATCAAGAAAAAAAAAAATTCCATTTAGCAGCAGTGTCCTGCTTCGTTGTGAAAGTCTGCAATTAAAACCGGCCTCCGTTTGTTTCTCTTATTTTTGGCAAAGGGCAGCGGAATTTTTGAGACTCCATCCTCCTCCCGCACAGGCTGGTGGCTTCGCCCGGAGCCTCGGCTGCAGCGCGGGCCCTGAGTGTCCCCAGCCCCAGCCCTTCCACGGCCCTTCCCAGCCCTTCTGGCAGGTTTTCTCTACCGTTTCTTTCTGTTCTCATTATCTTAATTTTTTTACAGACAATAGAAAATATCAAAGTCTATCTCCATGAGAAGGAGCTATGGAAGAAATTTCATGAAGCTGGCACGGAAATGATAATAACCAAAGCAGGCAGGTTAGTGAAAATTCCCTCCAAACATGTATTGCTTCTGTTCTCTATGAAATGTCCTGTTTGTCAAGACTGGGTTTTGCAGAGCTGCCACAGTCAGTGGCATTTAAAAAATATTATTGTGATTGGAGATTTCAGTAAGGTCATTTTTTCAGCGTAAACTGTACATGTGTTTGAGTGTGGCAATTGGAATGTAGAGGCAAGAAAATGTTGTGGAGTTGTTTGGAACATTTAGTCCCGATTCTCTCTGGTAATGATTTTTTTAAATTATTTTTTAATTGGAAAATTAGCATAATTGTGGTTTTATTTTTTTTTCCCCCACAAAGCAAACTCCCTTCTGTTTTCTGTGCCGTGCACTAAGACCTGTGCTGGGATACTTCACCAAAGTTTTAGCAGTATGAAGGTTCTATCAATCTCAAAACTGAAAGAGAAACGGGTGCCACTTCTGGGTAAAAGATAATCTGTTTTCCCTTGGAAACAAATAATTATTTTTATCAAATCAAAGCCCCCTCGGTGTGCACACCCAGGGAGAGAGACCAGAGCCTCGCAGAGGCTTCAGTTGCCCAGAGAACTCAGCCCTGCATCTGCTCAGGGCTCCTGTCCTGCCCGGGTTGCTCTGCTGGGAGATGGCAGAATTAATGTCAGAAAATTAAGAATCAGAATTAAACCTCAGACCGTCACCGGCTCGGGAATCAGATAATTCCCAAGAAAATTAGCCGGGTGTCACTGTGGGCACCAAAGTATCTGCCCTTGGCTTCTGTGGCAGCGGGCTCACCTCGCTGCTGCTGGGAAAGAAAAATTCAGGAATTAACATTTAATTCCAGCCCAGCTGAGTGGTTCTGCTGTGCCCTGCGATTGCTTGTTTTACGCAGTGCTAGCGAGCTGTGCAGCCAGACACTCAATAACGGGGAGAAAACAGAGGAAAAAAAACCCACAAATAATTTCTATGCAGTTTTTATTTCTCTGTGGTCTCCGATCCCTCGTGCAGAGCAGCCGGGGGTGCTCATGGAGTGTGCGTGTGACTTTTCTCCCCTGTTTGCTGCTCACACTGTGAGACCCCGAACCCGACCCTCGGCACTGGATTTTTGGGATCGATGGGCGCTTTCCCTCTGCTTTCCTCCCTTCCGGCAGCGCTGCTCTGTGCAGCAGCTGCTCGTTGTAGGCAAGTTGGACTCTAGTAAGCAAGATATTCTCATTATTCCCCCTGGTGAGGGGGTGTATGTCGAGGGAATCTTCCATTTATTTGCTGTGTGGCTGTTCATGGAGTGATGGTGCAGGTAACTGTCCTCTTCACACCTTGTTTTGGTGTATAAAATCTCAGGGCTTGTTCTGCAGCTGATGGGAAGAGCTGGGTTCGTTTGGATGGGTCTGCTCCGAGTCAGCTCAGATGAGGGGATCAAGACCTCAGAAATTTCACCCTTAATTTATAGTGTCTGAGTGCGTCTGTGCGGAGATGTGTAATATCTGTACCAAATTCTGGACCCTAAGCATCCCAAACGTGCATGTTATCTCTCTGTAAGTCTTAACGTGGCTTGTTTAAACAGCTCCATATGGACAGGGCTCAGTCCCACATTCCTTGTCCGGTGGAGCTGGCAGTGCACCTTTCAGGAGGTGGGATGGGAGGGAGACCACAAGATGTACAAAAATGTGGGGTTTTAAGTTACCCGAGCCAAATTCTCCATTTGCAAAATTCAGTGCAGCACCATCGAGCTAAAAGAATTTTAATATTTTTTTTAATGAACAGTTTTGAATTTAAAAAAAATCATTAAAGAAGTGGCTGAAATGCTGATGAATGACACGGAACAAAAGAACCCTTTTTTTTTTTTTTTTTTTTTTTTGCACTGGGTTCAGCTGCAAATGGTGTCAAAATACAGGACGAGGGCTTTTCTCGGTGTTTTTAGCAGCCCCGGAGCCCCCGCAGCGGGACCGCAGCCCCTGCGCCGCCGGTGCCGGGACCCAGCTCGGTCCCCCCGGCCCGGGCTGGGCTCTGCCGCAGCACCGACAGCGAAAATACACAAAATAATTAGCATGAGAACGGCCGAAAAATCGAACAACTTAAATCCCGTGGTGCCGCGAGTCTCGGTTCATAGCCCTGCTCCGCGTGGCCGTGCTGAGGGCAGGGCAGCCCACGAGCTGCAGTCTGCTGCTAATCCCCGTGCAGAGGACAAAATGAAAATTATTACTTCGTGCAGATTTTATTTTACCCAAGCTATTTAAATAGAGAGTCGCAATAATAAACCTCCTCTTGAGCCAATTAAAAAAAACGATGGTTAATGGAGATTTGTGTGCGCTTGCATTTAGCATTGGGGGGGGGGGGGGGGGAAATGGGGGAACGCGGATNGGGGGGTGTGGAAAGAGGGAAAGCGGCTAATTGCAGGCACTAATCAGGACTCTAATCCCCCTCCCAGCAGGCACAGAGATGCCCCTGGATGCCGTTAGTTGAAATCACTTAAACGTGGGTCTGTCTGACCTCAAGGGGCACAAACGAAAAGAAATAGAAGCCTGATTTTCAAATTTCAAACAACAGAAAAAAAAGAGTGACTTTAGTGACAAGTTCACTCAATGGAGAGGAAATGTAAAGCTCAGCGGAAGCGTTAATTCCATGGCAATGGTGTAAAATAGCTTTTTTGTATAAACAAGGCAAATATTGATAACTTTGTTGGGGGGGAAAGGGGGAGTCATTTGTTTCGTTCTTTGTCGAGCTCCACAGAACGAGCCAACTATAAATTATCGAGAATTTAAGGCTGAGAATTACTTTAGGGGATTATTACTCCCTCTTAGGACTGATCTGTAGGAGATATTAGGAGAACACAGCAAGCTCAGCATTGAAATAGAAATCATGTTGTTGCCAAGAAAGTTTGATTTATAAAGTGGAAACATCTTTAAAATGCACTCGCTATCTTTTTAATGTCCGACTGCTTCATTGTGGGAGGGGGAAAAAAAGAGATTATTTTATATTAAAAGGATCATCAAAAGATAAAAAGTTTATGTTAGCAGAGTTCCCTGAACTTTGGAGAGAAGCGCTCGGATCGCTCAGAACGCCCGCGGCAGCGCCCGCAGGATGGGCGCCGGCTCCATCACTCAGAGCTTTCCTCTCCTTCTTCCTCTTTGAGGTTTGCTCTAATTACGGATTTCTCCTCCGGAGGATTATCTGGTGATGGTTTTAAAAGGCTGAATGACTGCGGTGCAGAGACTGCCCCGTCCCCGGCGCTGGGTACCCACGGAACCGGAGGGGAACGAGGGCAAAAGCGGCCGCGGGTGATCCCTTCCGGCACTGCCCGTCCCGAGGGCGTTTTGCGGGGCAGGTTTTTCGGGAGGCAGAGGGAATGCCGTTGTTCGAGCAGCCCCTCTCCGCGGAGCTCCCGGTCCCCGCTCCCGGTCCCGTCCAGCATCCCGGTTCCCATCCCTGCTCACAGCACGGCTGGGGCGCTTTGCAAGGATGGGAGGAACGAATCCAGCGCCCACAGCGAGCTGTGAGTGCTTGGTTTTGGAAATAATTGTTCACAAACCCTGCCGTGTGCGTGTGTGTGTTAAAACAAATAAAAACCCCTCCAAAACCAAACCGACCAACCAAAAAATCCCTCACCCCCGAAAAAATACGTAACCAAAAAATACCCTAAAAACCTCCACCACCAAAAAGTTCCAGTGAGATCCTATTAAATCCAATTAATCAAACCAATCTAGACTCTAATAAAGGGCACAGGGTGTGTTAGAGGATGCAGATGCAGCTGCACATCTGGATTCCTCCCCCCTGGCCGCCCTGCTGTGGAGGCATCGCTCTGTCCTAGCAGGGTGCTCACCTTTCCCGAAGGATTTTAGGAATTCCACGCTTGTGAAATTGTACGAGGGCTGGGGAAAGCAGAAGGCAAATGAGGGACTTCATTATAAATCTGGCTTTCCGATTTCATCCTCTCGCTTTTATGTGCTATTATTTAACTGAACAATTGTAGATTTATTTTTTTTTGCAGCTCGTGGCAAACCATTCTTTGTGAAATCTCATCTTTCAGACTTTATTTCTGCTGGAAGTTAATCTTTGCTTCCACAGCCTTCCTGGCTCAGGATTTCTTCTTTCTGTTAGATTATTTATTTAGCTGTTCCCTTGGTTTTTTCCCAAGGTGCCAGTCTTTGCAGCATTGCAATTTCTATCCAGGTATTGCCAAAGACGAACAATTTGATAAAGCTTTTGTTTCATCAGTGAAAAATTCCAGTTCACAGGATGTGTGGTCACATTTTTGTGAACAGTTCCTGAAGAGAACATCGTGTGTCATTTCTCTGTGGTAGCAGAACTGTCTCTGAGACTAACGGGACGCTTGAGATACTGAATTTGAGTTTTGGCTGGAGTGCAGGATGTGCACAGGTACAAAGCCAGCTTTGGTCTCTATGGTAGCAGGTTTTAAGAGGCATATGTAAGAAAATGCTGCAGAAGGGAAAAATAGGATCAATAAAGGATCTTGCATGTGCGGAAAAGACACAAATCCCCTTTAGATGTTCAAGTTTCATTTTAAAAGTGGCTTATTTCAGTTTTAAAAAAAGTCTGTTCCTAATCAACTTCAGTAAACCAAAATAAAACTATTTTTTAGGACATCAAGGTCTGAAGAAGTATAAATGCTTTGGCTAAGCTGGTGCAGCTTTCCTGTGTGAATAATCCTTTAAAAGTTAAATTTTCCATGGCTCTGTAGGGCATATGGATGCCCAGTTCTCATTACAATTAAAGGGAAATATTTGTCCAGAATCTTTTGAGGCAGTTACAAGAATTTCTGCTGATGGTTTTTGATCCAAAAGCAAACCTTAATATCCGAGATCAACGGAGGAATGTGAGCCGTCAATTTAAAACATAGAAATAAAATAGATATTTGAGGAATGTTTGATCTGCTTGCTCCTAAATTTGGGGTCCTGGAATTATCCTGTTCAGGCAAACTCTTGCTTTTTAGAGAAAAAAAAAATGGCTCCAATGAACTCCAATGGCTCTTGGCTGTGCTGCTAAAGTTGTCGACAGCTTTGGCAGGGGAGACAGAGCTTGTGCACGCCGAGGAGGGCAGGGATGGGAGTTTGGTTCCTAATGCACTTCTTTCTTCGGGCGGCCATCCCTGCTTTTTAAAGGCATGGGATGCTCTCGGTGAAGGGTGTTCCCAAAGCTTTCCCTGCTTGTCCTTGTGCTAGAGCTGTGGCAGAGTGAGGGGAGGCTTTGGTCAAGCCCGGATCAGCTGGGGAAGGTCCCAGCCATTGCTGGGGCTCTGCTGCTGCCTCAAAGGCTCCTTGGACACCGGGGCTGTGGCTCCAGCAGTGCCAAGGCTGCCTCGGCTCCTCCCTCAGCCCACTGCCGAGGGAGCTGGGCTGGAGAGGGAGCAAACCTGCCCTGAAATGCTGTTGGTGACCACGCTCTTGCCCAGGTTCTCTCTGAGGCACCTTTGTGCTGTGCTGCTGGTGCTGCTGGCACCACCTCTCCATCCTCCTGCACGCTGGGACCTTCTCTGCTCAACTTCAGCTGCAGCAAAATGCAAGCCCAGAGGAGCAGCTCGTGGCCAGGAGCCTGCCCGTGCCTCAAGTCACCATGGGGCAAAGAAAGGAAATGTTTCTAGACCATGAAAGCGGCCATCCAGCTAACCAAGTTCTCAAGTATGTGAGAAACAATGTTTTATTTAAAAATTAGATGTGCTAGCCAGAAGGAAAAAATACAACCTCGCCATTCCAAAATATAAAAATCCCTTAACTGTCTGACCTTCTCATCACTAGGTCATGGTCCTGCCACCAGATAAATCTCTCCTATCTGCCCATAGACTGAGAGTTCAATGTTGCTTGTGTTAGTGACAGTGAATTTGGGGCTGAAAAATGAACTACTGATGAGAACTCCTGTTGAACCTGTATTGTTTGTTATTCTGAGGCAAGGATCTGGCATGGGCTAATCCAGCACTTCAAAGTTAACTGCTCTTACTTTGTATACAGAGCGTCATAACGGAGTGGCGTGGGTGATAAGAGAAATAAGGGACTGAGGGTTAGGATACACTGGGAAAATGGGACCCTGTTGAAAAACTCTTTGATCTTTTTAAAGTATTTTCTGAAAGCAAGAATCTATCAAAAAGGAAATGCCATTTAAAAGGCTAAAAGAAACAGCTGACATCCCCAAATTTGTTTTAATCTGCCCTGGAGAATATTATTTTTAAAGATGCGTTAAGTCAGTGGAAGAAATACTTGTCAAAAGAAGGGAAATCAGAAAAAACCAAAGAAAGGTCATCAGAATGGGGACATAGCTCTTGAAGCCTCTGCACACCATTCTTTTCCCTTCTAACAATGGAGACAAAGAGAAGCATCCTCAAGCAGCCATGGGCAATTCTCAAGAAGAATTTGGGGCCTCATTTGTCATTATCAGGGACGCAGGTGTGTCACCTGCCTTGGTGTTCTGAAAGCATCCTGGAGGCATCTCAGCATGCCCAGCAGGTTCTGAGGAGGTGGTTGCTCAGCCATGGCATGGCTTGTTAGCCAAGATGTTGAGTGAGCAGTTGTTTTCTGACCCTTTCACTACCTGATCTGCCACAGGCAGCGCCTTCCCAGGCAGCACAGCACGGGAGCTTCCGAGAATCCAGTCACTGCTTTGCTTGACCATCCCAAAAGCAAGGATTGTAAAATCTCTGTCTTTGGAAATCTTTGTCTTATTGTCTTAAAAAATAGAATTTCAGCTGCTGAGCTGCTGAAGTGCTTGGGGATGTTTTTACCCCCTTGAAAGGACAGAAGGAAGCACTCAGTAGTATCTGAAGGACCATCCACAACTCAGGGGCGTGCAGTGAGCACCAATCCACATAAATCCATGGGCTTCAGAGAGCACTGACAGCCTTTGGTGAGGGCATGGCTTGGGTTGCTCAGGTGTCCTGGTTCCATGCAGTTTTCTCTATGGAAATACTGTTTGAATTCCCAGCTTACCCTGTGCTGGTCAGAGACTCCCTTTCCCAGCTAATGCATCCATAGGGACATCAGGAATGGTGTTAGCATCTAAGTGAAGGTCAGATGAAATCCTGGTGAGCAGGAGGGTGGTGAGGGTTTGTTGCTGATGTGCAGCATGGCAGGCACAGTCACAGCTCAGATGAGTATTTGAGCTCCTCAATCAACTCTGATTCTCTCCACTTTACTGGTTTGCCATCCCCTGCCCAAAAAATAAGATTTTGCTGGACATGGGAGCTTTGCAGGCACCCATCTCTCCAGGATCAATCAGACCTGCTCATCTGTGGACTAAAACACACGTGAGATGCCCACAAAGAGGCCAAGCCTGGAGAGCCTGAAAGGCTGGGAACTGCTGCCCCAAAGGAAAGCAAAGCTTTCCTCTTATCGCTCACTTCCAAATCCAACCAGCCAATTACACATCAATTAAACTTTGTTTGAACATAATAGAAGCTTTGGCTCCATGTCAGCAACTGCTGCACGGTTAAGGGGATTGGATAGTAATAGTATAAATAAATAAACAAGAGATGCTTATTCTAACAGTTCATTTTAAAACAATTTGTGAATATCATGTAGAGATAAAATGTGCCTAGCATAAACTTAGCTAAGCAGTGACTGCTTCATTATCAGAACAAATAATTCACTAGCACATCATCTTTGAAGCTTGGGAGGCCTGTGGAATTGTGCTGCTTGTTTATTTTCCTGGCTTTTACTGGTTTTGCTACATTTCATCTGCAGGGAGGGGTTTAGCTGGGGCTGTGGCAATGTGGTGCCAAGCTCTGGTGATGCTGACCCTGCTCCCAGTGCCCATGGTCCCCAGAGCCAGGCTCAGCCCCTCTGCCCTCCCCAGAGCATCACCCAGTGACTGTGGGATTTTAATGTCCTGTGGGGTGTCCTGCTCACACAGGAGGCACCGTAGCCTTTTCCCTGTAATTGCTTTCTTTGAGGGTGCCTTTCTTTTGTGAACATAAAAACTGATTTCAGTTTTGCCCTGTGAGGGGCAGCGAGAGCTGCTGCCATGGCACAGCATCACTTTGTCCCTGCCAGTGCAGGGGTGGGACAGAACATGCCTGTCAGAGCCACTAAACCCAGCAGAGAGCTTTGAGGGGCACATGAAACCCTCAGGATAGGGCTGAGCAGCCTGGATGGTCCCTTCTACCCTGGCTGGAGCTGGAGGGAGGGAGAAATGGGTTTGAATGTGCCTAAAACTGGAGTCCTGTGATTTTGGTGTTTTGCAGAAGAGGCTGTTGGGGTGGGTGCTTGGCTGCTTGTGCTGAGTCCCTTGTGCATCACACAGGCGCTCCCAGGGCTCGTGGCCAGTCCCTGGGTGGGCAGGGGAGCTGTGGGGCTGCTGGTGGCTGGTGGGCCCTGCTCCCTCCCAGTGGCCCTGCTGCCTCCACCTAAGGTGTGCTGCTGGGTTGGACACACACCTGGTGTGGCTTTCAAAAATGGACTATAAATTGGCAGGAAATCGGTCCAGCGCTGGACATCCCCACCCCAGGGATGGTGCTGTCATTGGCACGTTCAGGGCCTTTGCTGCAGCCCATGGGCACTGTGTCCAAACAGGTTTTGGGTCTGAACAAAAGGTGATGAGGCCAGGAATTGCTGGAATTAATCTCCTGAGCGTCGGTGCCTCAAACCTCATCGGAGAGTTGGGTGTTGCTGTGCTGCACTTGTGCCCATCACTGAACCTCACCGAGCTGCCCCGTTTGCCCAGGCGGGGCTGCAGCTGCCCTTGACACAGGAGGTGCCCCCAGGACCAGATGTCACCTGCTTGCACACGCTCCCCAGGGAGCCCCAAATTCCCGTTTTTTGTCCCCAGTTCCTGCGCAGCAATGCTCTCCCCCGGGTTGGAGCCGCGCGGGAAGGAGGGTGGATGAAACAGGGATCTTGCTTCAGACCTCCCACCAAAGCCAGGCTGAGCTTTCCCAGAGCTTGGCAAGACGTTGGCAAGTTTTATTGCAGCACTGGGTGATTCTTGTGCCTCTGCTGGTCCCCGAGCAATGGATGATGAAGCAACCTATTGTCCAGGAGCTGGCCGGAGCGGAGCATCCTCCGCGGAGCCGCCCATCCGCCCGCGGCTCCTGCCTGCGCAGGGCTGCCAGAGGGGCTGCTTGTGCAAGGCTTCTGCTGGGCTGCAGCTCCTCGTGCCTGTGAGTAGCTCCATTGACCTGTAGTAAATTTGGGGAAGCAGGCAGGATTTTGGCCCCTTCCCAGGGCTGACAGGGAGCTCTATAGAGCCACTGTAGGCACGGCCTCGCTCCTGGGCAGGGCTGGTGCAGCTCCACCGTGGTTTTCTGCTCCCCCTTTCAAATGGGACATTTAATAAGGGCCAGGACATGGTATTAGCTGCTGTCTCTTGCTTTATTTTTTTTTTTTTTTCTTTTTAATTCAGTCTCTATGACTGCATTTCCTTGGCCCAGCTCTTGGGTTTGTCATGCCTTCCCACCAGAAATGCACAGCCCATGTTTGTATCATATTGCAAAGAGATATTTACTAAATGAGCCTCTGCCAAGGGGTTGAGAAATATGTTTTCATTAAGAAAATTAAACTGACAAGTCCCTGGACAGCACATTAGTCGCATATTTTTTCTTTAAGGCCAAAATGCAGCAGCTAATAATAATGATGAAATGTCCATGCACAGCCAAATTACTAAAATTTACCCTGTGTTTTCCTGGAAAAGAATGCAGAGAGTTGGCAAACTTGGTTGTAGCTGGGTCTCTGGACTGCTGAGTACAATGCTACCACTGCGAGATAGTGAGTGGTTTGCAAGTTAAGCAACACCTTCAATCAGATGTGAGTCCCCATTTGTTATCCTTAAAGAATTTCAGCTGTATATATTATAGTAGTACTTTGGCTCTTTGTATTTATTTTAGAGGGCTATACTAAAGAACATTATAAACTCAGGCATGTCCATGCTATATGAACTCCATATGCTGAAGCTTAATTTTAAATGCCATTAAAAAAGCACTTAACATTTACAATATATCAGTTCAGCTACTTTAGCAGCTTGGATGTTCTACAGTAAATGAAATGATTGAGGGAAAAAGAAATTCAGAAGCTCAGTGTTATAAAAATCTCCAGTGCAGGTATGACAAACTGTCAAATTGTGTCCATCTCATTTCTGGTTTTTAATAATTTTTTTTTTCATTTTTAAATGCCATTTTAAGGCCTAATTAAAAAAAAAATAAAATCTTGGCATTCAGATTGGATTCTTTATACAATTTTTTTCAATGTGTGAATTGGGCTGTGTATTCACAAATTGAAATGTCCTACTGTATTTACCCAGGTGCTTACCTGTAGGAGGACAAGGTTAAGAGGAGTGCAGAGTTTATGAATGAAAATCAAAGAGGGACATTGGTAAACCACCCCTTTTTAGTCCGGGCTAATTACATGGTAAACATCTGGAATTTATGCAGGCTGGTTAAAAGAGTCAATTGAAACGATTTTGAACAGGGCCCATTTTGTTGCCTTCTCCCCAAGCAGCGACAAAATGGTGCTGCAGACCTGGAGCAGCTCAGGAAAAAGGGATAAAGTGGGGGACAGTGGCCTTGATGTCTGATGGAGAAATGACCTCAAGATTTGGGCCCGTCTAATTCACGTAATTAGAACGAGTCCAGGATGTGGCAATTCTCATCCTCCATCCCCTCGTGCCGGCGGGAGGGAGAACTTCGTGTCCTGGCTGGAGTGCTGTGGTGAGCCAGTTTGCTCTACTGACTTGGGTGTTTTTACTGGATGAGGAGGAGGTGGAGAAGATGAAGCCAAGAAAATAGTTACTCTGAGGATGTGAAGTGCCTAATCCTGCAAATCCTGGCTGCTGAGGCGGCCTCGAGGGATTGGGAAGCCCATGGCAGTGTCAGTATCCATTAGAGCCCTCTGCTTTGGATTGCGAGGCCGGACTGTGATGGAATCTGCTGTTTTCACAGCCACATAGCTTTATAAAAAGGTGTTATTTAATATCACTAAGACCCTTTAGGGGTAGGACGTGTAAATGTTCTCTAGTGATGCGCTGCTTTATGGGATGCTCTGGTTTGGTGTCGTTGCTGAAGCCAGTGGGACAGGCACATTTTGGTGGGCAGCTCTGCCATGCTCCAGGCTCCAGCAAGGTTTAATGGGTGTGCTGTGAATTTGGGAAACCTGGGAAGGCCAGAGGAGCCTGTCTGCACCGCCACAGGGCTTAACCCTTTGTCTCCCCTGGCCTTGCTGATCCTCAGTTCTCAGTTTGTTGGAGGGGACACAGGGGTGGTGGTGGGACCTGGTGGGTATTGGGATCATGTGAATGACAAAGCCTGTGTTCGGTTTCCTCCGAAATGTAGTCAGGTCTCCTGAATTTTCAAACACTTCCACAGCAGCAAGAAATCTGCAATTTCGATGCTGGCATAAGCCAGGTAGAGCCTCCTGTAGAACTGAGGGCTCCTTGTCCAAGCCTTCCAACAACAGGGATGTGTTGACCCCCCTGTATCTTTCTCTGCACCCTCCTTTTCCTGGCACTGGCCCATAGCCCACCTCCCTATACCTTTATAAAAATTTATGCCCACTTTTGTACTGGCACATGCTCTGGAAAGAGAGAGTTTAATTCAGGTATCAACAGGAATCAGTAATGTCCTCTGGTGGTGGATCTGCTTTTTGGGCTGCTGCTCCAAGTTTGCATCAGTTCCATGCTTCCATGCCTCACTAACGTGGTAACCCTCTGCTTTCCCTAAGGAGGATGTTTCCCAGTTACAAGGTCAAAGTGACTGGAATGAACCCCAAGACCAAGTACATTTTATTGATCGACATCGTCCCGGCCGACGACCACCGGTACAAATTCTGTGACAACAAATGGTAAGGCAACACTTCTGTCTCACTGGTTTTCCATAAGAAAATTCCAATTGGATCAACCATTTGTTGTGCAAACTTAGAAGCCAGCAGAAACACCTTCCCAGGAGAGGGATGCCAACATCCCGCAGCTCTCTTTGGTGGAGCAGTGATGGACACAAGAGCCAGGGCTGGAAGTTTAAACCAGACAAATATAAAATGAAATAATACTATTAACAGGCTGGGTGGTTAACTGCTGGAAAAAAGTGCTGCTGGGGGTGGTGACTTGTCCATCCCCAAAGTGTTCTAGGCTGGGGATTTTTCTTGGAGAAGATGCTTCAGGCCGAGCACAGGTTATCTGGCCATGTGCAGTGTAGGAGGGTAAAGCCACAGCCTGCCTTGTACCCGAGGCTGGGCAGGATGATTTAATGGTCCGTTTTGGCCCTCAATATTAGCTCTCTATGTGACTCAAGAAAAGTTTTAAATTCCTTTCTTCTATAGTAATACTTTGCTTTTAGGAGAGCAGCTATAAAGCGAAATGTGGGGTGATTTACACAGAGCCCTGATTCTCTTCTGTTATTCCCTTCCCTGTGCCTTTCCCAGCAAAGTTTCTTACCCGAGAGGCAGCTGGGATTTTTGCTCTCTGACAAAGGAAACGTGTTGTTTTCTCTTTTGATTTTTCCCTCCCAAAATGCCCGGCAGCCTCCCTCACTGCCACTATTCGCTGTGGTTTCCCCAAACCCTTCCACCGGCTGCTGCCTGGTGAAAAGCAATGGAAAATTTCACAGGGAACGAGCCCGGTGACATCCCAGAAAGCAGTAATTATTTACTTGCCCATTAGGGTTGCTCCAGTTTAAAAAAAAAAATAAAAAAATCCCTTTTCTGTGTGCCTTTGTCCCGGAGTGCCGCTGGGTAAGAGGAGTGGACTGAGGGTCTCTGCACCACGGTGGCCACTTTGTGTGTTTCAGACATTAAACACGAGATGATGGATAGTTGTTAACTCTGTTTAATTTAGTTTTTGCCAGCCCTAGAGCTGTTTCCCCTTTTCCTTTTATTGCTGCTGGAAAGTTTCTGTTGTTTTTGGTAATATTGCTTTTATTGGGGTTTTACAAGAGGAGAACAATGTGGACTAATCAGGGCGTTGCCATTAAATGATGTCTCATGGCTGAGCCTTGTGTCCATGAGAGCTGGTGGTGGTGTGGGGCAAGGGGAGCTGCAGAAGGGTGCTGGCAGCAGCTCCCGAGTGGGAAGCAGCCCCTGGGACAGCCTGTGGGAGCCCTGCCTGGCTGTGAAGGGTGCAGCCACACCAGTTCTACTCCCGCCCACAAGTCCTTTCTCCTGTGCAGGGCCATCTCCCTTTGCAGAAGGGTCTTTGAAGACTTCCAAAAACCCAGACAAGTTTTCCTCCTTGAAAAGCGTCTCCACAATGCCCATGTGGAAACACTGCCCCAAGGAAATTCCATGTGGGAGCAGGGATGGGGTTGCTCTGCCAGCCTGTGATGCTGGAACAAGGATCCCAAAAACCACCATGAGTGGCAGGAGCTTCCCTGAGTTCCCATGTCCCAGTGCCTCCCCCCAGGGCCCACGGGAGGGTTGCTGGGATGAGTGCAAGGACAAAAAGCTCTTCCATGCCCAGGCTGTGCCAGGGTGATGCCATCTGTCCCCTCTGTTCCCAGGATGGTGGCCGGGAAGGCCGAGCCGGCCATGCCGGGCCGGCTGTACGTGCACCCCGACTCGCCGGCCACGGGAGCCCACTGGATGCGGCAGCTGGTGTCCTTCCAGAAGCTCAAACTCACCAACAACCACCTGGATCCCTTTGGACACGTAAGAGAGACATTTTCCAGGTGGTTTGGGTGGACATGGGCCCGTAATGCTGAGTTTGTGTCTGGGATACTGGATGGGATGTCACAGTTAATAATAGTTAATGTAATAATAAGGAACAGCATTATTTTGTGCTAGGGGGGTGCTTAATGCGAAGGGAGGGGGTCTGTGTGCTTTGTGTGCTTCCCCTGCTCTTGGGAACTCAGCCATGACTGCCTCAGTTGTGTCCTGCTGGATGCCACTGAAATTTTCTTTGGTGCCCAGGAACTTCCCAGGCAGCGCTGCGGGATTTTCAGCCCGGCACGTGCTACGTGCAGCTCACAGAAGCAGCTTGCATAAACTCCTGATTTTCCAAGCTGGCTTTGGCAGCCCTAGAAGAGATGAAGTATTTTATTTGGAAAATCTTGATTCATGTGTATTGGAAATGCAGAGGTGGGGAACACACAGTTATCTTCCCCAGTGCATTTAATAGCTCAGACCAAGAGCCCTTGCAGCCTGCCAGGAGAGTCAGTGCTCAGATACTGCATATAAAAACACAGACCTGTCTGGTTTGCACAATTTGAGCTGAAAGTCACGTAAAAATAAACCATCCTTGGTGGGAGGAAGGGAAGAGAGAGTTTAAAATCCTTCTAGGTTTAGAGCCATCAGCTGCTCCTTGTACCACAGGTAAGAGAATCTAATTTGTGTCATCAAATGTGGGTTTTAACCTGATGGTGTTTTAAGCAGAAGCAGTTGGGAGGGCAAGGGAGGCTGTGAGAAGGGTGCAGAGTGGGAAGGGATGTATCTGTCTTGCTTAAAATGATTTGTGCATTGAGCCTCTAAAGAGCAGCTTTTCACTGGGAGTCAACGTCCCGATGCCTCCCAAAGCTGTCCAGAAAGTGCCATTCTGGCACAGCTAAACCAGCTGGAGCTTTAGGGGTTGACTCCAGAGGCAGGAGGACCCCACCAGCTTAAAACACTGCTAAAAATCCAGAATTTTTGCCAGTATTTGTAATTTTTTGCGGATTTTGAGCCTCCAAAAGCCGGGCCCTGGCAGGGGCTCAGCGATAACCCAGCCCTGCGCCGGGCCCTGACCCCCTCCCCACCCTGCTGACCCCACTGAGACATGTGGGAGCTTCAAAGGCTCCCCGGCACCGTTTAATGCTGCTGTTATTAATCACAGCCCATCTCTGCTCCCCCTGCAGGGGGGAAGCACCACGGAAACGGAATGAAGCGACTGCGTCAGGGCTCGCTCAGTAAAAGTGACACAAAGCCACCCCTGCCACCGTTTTGCTGCCACAGCCATCCCGACCCGCTGGCTTTGCACGTGGCATTTTTTCACTCCGTTTTTTTCTCTTGGTTAACTCTGCAGCTTAATATACGACTGTTTATGCTGTAAAATGTAAACCATAAAACACGCAGGATGTGCGATGTGGCTGTAAAACAAACAGGATGTGCCGTGTTGGTTTTGCAACTTTAAACGTTTGCTTTTCCTGACTTTGTCATTTTTTAACTGAGATTTTAGCGCTGCATTTTAACAGGGAAGATTTTAACCCCCTCCTCCTTTCCAATGAACAGCCTTCTTGTCTTCCCACAAGGTTTCCCTAGTGAGCCAGTGGGGACTCTGGTTGGGGTTTTGGGGTAATATCCACCGTGCTGTGGCTCCACATGAGCCCTGCTCAGTGCCCTCGGGCCATGTACCACAGCCCAGCACCTTCCCTCTCACATTAATAGGAAAATGCCTGAAATAATCTATTTTAAAGTGCCTGGCTTGCTGCTCAGTTCAGGCACTGACAACCTGCCTGGCTAAATGGGATTGAACCTGTCCTCAGCCAGCTCCTCGGTAGGCTTCCAAATTAATCATCTGCTTTAGAGATGTGGTGCTCCACCTTTTGTGGTGCACATGGAGAGGAGCTGGACTCTGCACCAGGAGGGGGGGAAGGCTCCCATCAGCTCAGGCTGAGGAGGGTTCTGCCCTTGCAGGGCCTGTCCCACGAAGGCATTACGTTAGGAATAATAACAGCTTCTCATTTCTAGGAATTTGTTCCCAGCGACTGCAAACACTTTCTTAAAGCTCCCTAAGAAAAACAAGTCAGAAAAGCCACAGGGTTTGTTTGCCTTCCCCTGCGCCAGCAGAGCCTGCCTGCGTTTCCTTTTGTCTTTGATTTCCTCCAAACCTCAAAACCACGTGGAGTGAGGATTTCTGCAGCCTTGGCTGGGGCATTTTTGGGTGTGTGGGCAGCTGCCCAGCCAGAGCTGTGCTGGGCCACCCCCAGCACCCTCGGCCACTGCAGTGTCCCCATCCCTACACGGGGTGCAGCTCCTCTGAGCCAGCTCCCGGGATCTCACCTGAAAGACAGGCAGCAGAAATTTCACATTATTCCATCAAGGAATGAATCCATTTATCCATCCATGCCCCGGCTCTGTGCTCTGTAATAGCTGCTTAATAGCAGGGATGAGCAGCCCCATGGAGGTTATAATAAGTGGAGGCACATTTGAGGCTTAAAATAAGTAAGAGAAACACCTTAATTAATAAACTGTGGAGTTGAAGCCTTTGCTACAATCCATGGAATTAAGACTGGAGATTATTTACCGTGCTGGGGACGTGGGAAAGCCTCAGTCTCTGACACCCAGCCCCACAAAGCTCACTCCTGCTGCTTGCCCTGGCCTGTTATCTGTTGTGGTAAATTATTAGTCACAGTCAGAGGCATGGGAGGCATTTGTCAATGCAGACACGTAGAACTGAGCAGGTTTTATACCAGAACAAATTCAGAGCTCTCTAATCTGCCTCAAACCCTTGTGGCTGAGCAGGTTTTGTGGCAGGTAAGCCTGTGCCCAGCTCACACAGCACAGCCTGAAAACGTGGGCTGTATATTTTGCTCCGGGGGGATTTTTCATCCATGAAAGGCTTCTTTCACACCAGGCTTAACAACTGAGGAACGTTCATGTTGAAAATGGATTAAGAAATCAGCAGCCACTGTAATGTTTAGCTACAGTGAGGTCCATCTGATCCCACAGAAAGCACTGTAAGCCACCTATGCTTAGAGTGAAATCTGAATTTATGTATTTTCAAAGCATTACATGCAGAGATAATCAACCTGATAGAGCCTCTGATTTATGTGGGGCTGGTGAGTGATTATGAGCACGAGGGATTCCGGCAGGGCTGGTGCTTTGGTCTCTGATGCCACGGGAGTAACAGGGCATTTGCAGAGGTGAGAATAATCTTGTAAGTGCCAGCAAGGGTGGCACATCCCTTACCCATTCCCAGTGTGTGCTGCCTGGGAAATACCTAGCAGTGTTTTCCAGGTGAAAAACGGCAGTGATTCCATCACTCCAAGTTATTTTGTGCTAATCTCAGCTGCAGAGGATGCACAAAAATCCCCTCTCTATTGGAAAGGGGAACATAACACCTGTATTTCTTTAGAAAGCTGATTCAGGGCAGTATGGGAAAACAGCAAGTGTGTGTCTGCACAGTGATAAATCCTCAGGAATGGAATTCCACTTTCTCCAGGGGTTTAAAGTACATAAACAGTGGGGTGGAAGGTGCCCGTGATGGAGCTGTGGGTCAGCTCCTGGCCCTGGTAGGTGAGGGATGCTCGGGGGATGTGTGAGGCTGCTGAAGGGCCATGAGGGGGTGGCTCAGAACTGCAGTGGGGCTGTGGGGAGGACATGGGGAGCCCTTTTGGGTGTGGGGCTGTGGGGAGGACATGGGGAGCCCCCTTGGGCACTGACCACAAGCTCCAGACGGGTGCTGGCAGCTCAGGAGCCCAGGATGCTTCTCCTGAGGACCGAGGACTGGGGTTTGCAGTACCCGGAGGAGTTAAGGATCAGCTGGGGGGCAGCTGGGAGGAGACATTGCAGCCTTACCCCAGGCCTCTCCTGCCTGGTTTTAGGCAGGCTGTGAGCACTCCGAGTCACGTAAGGCACCGCTGGAAAACGGGAGAGGAGCGAGAGCATCCCAGAGGGGTTTGTGCTGCTGTTGTCAGTGACTCCACTGAAATCAAACCTCTCTGCCAGAGGACTCTCTAGCTGCTCCTGCAGCTAGCCCAGCTTGGAAAGGGCAAGAGCATCACATCAGCGTTCTTAGAGGATCTGACTGGGACCAGATTGATTGGAAATGAAAAAAAAAAAGAACATATAAATAGATTTTGGAATATATAAAGGTATTCCTGCAGGGAAACAAACAAATAAACAAAGGAGACAGGTAATAAATGGAGATTAGAACTGGGGGTTGTGACAAATAAAAGTAGATATTTAATTTAATTTCCCCCAACTGTAGCATTGATGATCTTGGTTGTGTTACAGACTCTGTACCTACCTCACTCCTGGGCTGCTGCTGGTGCTTTTTAATTGCCATAATTACTTTATCTGCTTTTAAAATAAAGCTTTTATTTTAGTTTCTGGGATGTAACCAAGTGAGGTTCAAAGCTCCAGGATGTTATAGATGGCCTGTCACTCGTGACAGCATTTGAAGTGATACTCCTGTTTTTCTTGACCCAAATCTGCTGTTTACTGGCTTTACTCATTAATGCTGATGAGTTTGTTATTTCTCTTCAGATTTAATATTTGCACACTTGGTTTTATTTGATTATCACTGAAAGCCTTAATTTTTCCTCTAGTCCTGGGGTTTCCTTTTCATTTTTCTATTAATTAAATCAGCCTTTTTCTGCCTGTGCCCGTCAGACGCACTCAGGCACTTCTAATTAGCTCCACGTCCTACTAATCTTGCAAAACCTTAATTTTGATTCATAATTTTTTTTATTTGTTTGCTTTATGACTTGTGGCCAAGCAGTTTCCTCTCGGGTGCTGGTGGGAGGTTTATGTGCTGCCTTGGAAGCAGCTTCGCCACCCCGGGCACTGGGATCACCAGGGGGAGGGAGGGAGGGAGGGATGGGGCCACAGCAGCTCCTGGGGGAAATCCTGCCTGGGGGGAAAGAGCACAGCCTCACCCCTCTTGTCCTGCTCAGAGCAATTTTTAGCTAAAAATTTCCTGTATTTATGTATATAACATTTGTTTTTTATATATATATATATGTATNTATAAAATCTCTCCCAATATTAAACCATCTTTTTTCCCGGTCCATTTAAACCTTGGAAAAACCCTTTTGTCCAGCCCTAAATTTGCAGGCAATTTTTTCAGAGCATCACTTTCAGAGCTTTCTGCTGAAAGAATCCCCATAAAAAGATTATTTTCTTTTTCTTTTTTTTTGTTTTGTTTTGGTTTTTTGGGGTTTTTTTTGGTACCCATTCATTTTAGGAAATCGGAGCAATAGTGGTGCCCAAATAAATTACAAAGTGAAGTTTTACATTGTTTGCTGAAAAAAAAAAAGAAAAGGGGGAGAGCTGTGTGCCACTGGGAGTGTGGTGTGTATTCCACAGGGAGGGATGGATCCAGGGTTTCCCTTTAAATACTGGGAAGAAGTGGCCAGTGGGGTTGGTGGTTGAAAAGGAGATTTACTTCTCTCTGTTAAATCCTTTTATTGTTACATTGCTGGTTTATGGGAGTCAAATACAGCGGATTTTGGTTAAGTTTAACTGGAATCAGATCCTGAAATGGCCTAGTTTGGAGTGGGAGCCAGCCTGGAGAAGGGCAGGGGAGGGCAGGTGGCAGCAGGGGGTGACACACGGGGTGTCCCAGGATGTCACTCCTGGGCTCTGCCCAAAATCCCTCCCGTGGCAGAGCGAGGTGGAGTCACCCCCAGCTGTGTCCCGAGGCACGAAGAGTTCCAGCTGATGGGAGATGGGAAAGCACCCAGGGAGAAAAGGCCCAGAAATCCCAGCTTTGGCCATCTCGTAAGGAACTCTTTGTCTGAGCTCATGTTGAACTTTTTCCCAGGATTTTCCAGCCTTTCTTTTATTCCCTACTGTGCCGATTGCCAGCACAAATGTGTGGATTTGGGAGGCTCCTCTGCAGCCCTGCAGGGCTGCACTGGGGGCTGGGAAGAGCCCAGTCTGTCCCTGCCCTGGGGCAGGGCGAGGGGAATCCTTCCCTGGGAAGGCAAAATCGATAGGATGAGATTCAGGGAATTTAGAGCTCTAGCTGCTGGAGAGGGTGTGGGAGTAGAATGTTTTATTGGGTCGAACTGGGTGATCTTAGGGGTCTTTCCCACTGTAATTGTTGGTGTGATTTTCATGCTGGCTTTGGGGCAAGGTGTCCCTGGGAGTCCCAGGGCTGGGTGCAGGGAGAAGAGAGAGCTGTGATCCCAAATCCCCTGGACACATCCCGGGCAGCACAGCTGGGTGAGCTCCAGAGCTGATGGAGCATCTCCAAACCATTCACTCCTAAAACCCCCTTCAGTCTGGGATGGTTTATATCACCAAATGCTCTAAATATTAATTGAGATGATTCTGCGGAGCCTCCTTGATTAAAACACCATGCAGAAAACTGGATTGTCAGGTTTTTGTTCTGGGCCAGCTCCGAGTCCCAGTGTGGGACCAGGGCCAGCCTCAGCTCAAAGGCTTTTTCACTTTGAAAGAATAGAGGGAAGGAAGAAAGAAGCAGAAAATTTATTAAAATGCAAGATTTTATATTAGTTATGTGATCCCCTGGGAGCAACCATAAAATTATGTGGCTTTTTCGTAGCCATTTACTATTCAATATAAAAAGGGGAGTTGCCATAGCAACCACTGCATCATCTGACATCTGATACCTTGGTGAAACAGGGAGCTCTTAAATCAACTCCCCAAATTTCATATGAAAGTAAATACAATTTACTGGTGATTTCAAGGCGAGTTTGCCTTGTGACAAGGAATGTGGCACCATTTCCCCAGCTCAGCTCGTGGCCTTTGGGCCCCATCCTGCAAACTCAGGTCCTGGGGCTGACATTACTCAGCAGTGTGAGAGATTAGAAGTTAGAGGAGTTTGTTTTCCTAAGTAAAATTAAATGAAAGGAGCAAATGACACCATTTTTTAAAACATTTCTTGCTGACTGAAGAATGCCAAAAAAATGAAGAAGTTGAGTTCTGTAACAGCTGAAGTTCTGGCTGCAAGTGTGTGAGCAGCAGAAAGAAGGGAGACAGGGGTGAAAATTGAAATAAAAATGAAAAGGATGTTTGTGTAAGCTCACATTGGACTTTGGGGCTGGGCTCTCTCACAGTCTGCTCAGCACGTGTGACAATGAGGGGGTAGCAGTGGCATCACCCTGGCCATGCCCTGGCTCCTCTGCCAGCACCAAGGCAGTTCCAGGGGCAAGGGGAGCAGCCAAGAGGTGCAAAACATTCCCCAAAATATCCAGCAGCTCTTTGGGTCTCACCTGGTGCAGCCCAGGAGGGTCCCCACCGCTGGGTCCCCGCCAGCCTATCCCAAACCACCTACTTTTGTACAAAAACAATTTAAAAATGTGTGTGACAGTGTCTGACACTGAATTAATCTCCCCATGATAAAGGTAAGTGCAGGAAAATACAAAGTTATTGTTTTAGCATCACCTTTGAGGCCGAGGGCTCCTACGTCACTGCTGAGGGCTCTGTCCCATCAATTAAAATACTTCTCATTTTTGACACAGTTCTTGAAGTTAATCTTTCCACTGATGTTCGTCACTGGAGTGGAATTTACATTTGTTTTGTGTATTTTTAGCTTCCCAAAGCGGCCTTGAAAACTATTTAGCCTGAATTGTTGGCATTTCACTTTGCACAGACTCAGTGTTTTGTGGCTAAAGGTTTATTTTGGGGCGGTTTGTAAGGATTTTGAATGCACAGGGATTACACCAAGCACAAGTGAGCAGGATTTGTGTGCAGACACAGCCTCTGTGCAGGAGCCCTTGTTCTTAAGTAAGATGCTGATTTTATGCAGAGAGTGGTTGCTGAACCCCAAAAAGATGTGGGAAATCCCCTGTGCAGCTGGTGGGGAGCCACACACTCAAATTCCAACAGGAATTACGCTGAGACAGGTGGGCAAATATTCACTTTTTGTGCAAGGGACAGAAACGCCCAAACTTGTAAATGCAGTGGCAAAATTAGGCCATTTAGGGTTTTTTTTTCATTATGAACCTCCAGGCAGATCTGCAGCCACAAGTGAAACATTGAGCATCTGTCAGAAATCCTTTCCTGAGTTCTTCTGTCAGGCTCTAGGAAGTCCATTTGTTCATTTTGGAAATTGTTTGGACTTCTTGGCTTTGAAGATGTTATTAAAAATACATTTATCTTTTTAAAGGGCTCATTATAGCCCAGCGGATCCTGCTTTGGAGGGGGAACACAGGCTATTCATGCAGGGTGTATCAAAACTTGGGCTCCTAATTTTCCCTTTGGAAATCTCGGTTTAAAGTTGTTTTCTTCATCCTGAAGCTGAGTTGCTCTGGCTCTGGGGGAAAGTCACCCGTCCTGGGCAGTGTGGGACAGACAGTGAGGAGAGCTCAGCACGCCCCAGCTTTTGCCCCAGACAGCCAGTATTTATCAGCATGGCTCAACTCTTAATTACTGAAAATTGAAATGTCCCTTTTTTTATGAAAGTCCTGTCCCTCGGGTGTTACTTTGTTTTATGAGTGGCTGATACATGAAAGCAGAGAAAAGGCCCCAGCCCAAAACCTGAGCCGACCCTCTCAGATCTACACCCTGCACATCAACAGCCACAAAGTGGTTCAGAGGCTTGATGCAAAGCTGATAAAATGCCAAAAATTCCTCATTCTCTCTCTTGGGGAGCAGGGAGGGTTGTCTGGAAAATGTCAACAGTAAAAATTGCATTTAAGTGGTGCATAATGCAGCAGCTACTGTGGGCAGGGGGACCTGCAGCAGATTGAAGGGCTTTGGAGAGCACAAGCTCCATGCACTGCCTCCCATCCTGGCTGGAGCACCTGGAGCTGCTGCTCTGAGCTCTCCTGGACATGGCAGTCATGGAGAAAAAAGGGTTGCTGAACACACAGAGCAATCACAGAGCAAAACCCTTCTGCTTCTTGGTAATTCTCATTTAGAACTGGCTAAACCCATAATTAGTGTGAGCTGATGCTGCTGTGCTGCAGTGTGCACATCCCTCCCCCCCTTTTTCATCCATCCACCCATTCATGTACCACCAGTGGCAGACCCCACCCATCTCAGTGTCCCCTCCTTGGCCCTTTGCCAGCCTCTGTCCCTGCCCTGGGCTTTGGGCACCCCAGGGGTGGCAGCCTGGCTGGAATCCCTCTCCCCCAGGAGCAGCCAGGCTCAATGAGCCCATTTGGGAGCGGAAGGAGGAGATTGGAAAGGGTTATGCTGAGAAAACAAGGCAGCAGTATTTCTTCTTTGCCCAGTAAAAGGAATAAAGGCTTTTCTTAAAACTATCCCACTTCTTAAAAGAAATTCCATTTCTTGAAACCATTTTCTTCTGCAGTGTCTGGGCACATCCCTGCTTTGTGGGATCTCAGTGCTGGGATGGGATGAGCCTGGGCAGCAGCCCCTCTCAGCCCAAAAAGCTCCACCAAAAAAAAACCCTTTACTGGAGCCAGGCTGTGATCCCTGCTGGACCTCAGCCCTTCCCCAACCCCCCGGCACCCTCCATAAAACATCCCTTTGCTGGTGCTGGTCCTGCCTTTCACTGGCCAAGACTCGAGGAGGGGAGAGGTGCCCGGACCAGCCACCCACACTCAGCCACTCCACAAACAGCAGGAGAAACCAATCCGGCGCTTTGTAGTTTAATTTTTTTTTTTTTTTAACCAGCAGATAAAAGAAAAATAGCTTTCTAGCTTTTTCCCCCCTGTGGTTTCTGTGTTATTTTTTTTCCTCTGCTAAACTGTGTATTTTTCAGCTCAGTAAAGTATTTATTAGGAATCTTTACAGACCAGGCTGCTGGTGAATTATATATTGTACAGCTTCGGCGTGAGCTGGGGGAAAAAAAAAATTATGACATTTTTTCCACCCAGACTGATTCTATCCAATAGCAATAGGAAAATGAGAGTTTACCAGGAAAGCTTTAAGTTCAGCTCTGCTTGCCAGAGCTGCAGATACCTTTTGTGCCTTGGTTCATGTGCGTTTCTAGAATGTAAATTTTCCTTTCTAACTCTAAAGAAGGTGCTGAGCTCCGCCGGGCTTTGGGTCCTGCTGCAAAGTGTCCGACAGCCATGGCTCGTCTCTTTCCTTTTTTGAAGGATTTCTCACTTTGGCATCACTTGTTTTTCAGATCATCCTTAACTCAATGCACAAGTACCAGCCCCGGCTGCACATCGTGAAGGCGGACGAGAACAACGCGTTCGGCTCCAAGAACACGGCTTTCTGCACCCACGTCTTCCCCGAGACCTCCTTCATTTCTGTCACCTCCTACCAGAACCACAAGGTACGCAGCTTTTGGGGCTACAGATGCTTTATTTCTGGCCAGCAGCTTTGTGAGAGGATCTTCCTGTTCTGCTGGTTTAAAAGACAAGTTTCCATCCTGGCTTTAAGCACGGGGGATGAGCCAGGATGCGGCTCGGGAGGAGCAGGGATGTTGCTGGTAACAATATTTTGGCAAAACCTGGGCTCCCCTGACTCGCTGTGCTCATAGGGCTGAGATGTCATTCAAACAGCCAAGCACATCTAATAATGACCAGTAAAGCTTGCTCATAAATCTGCAGTGAACAGTAATTACAGAATGTGTGTTTAGTGAGACAGACGAGGAATGTAACCGTAAAAACGGAGCTCGGCGCTGCCTCTGCGGTTTGCACGAGGAGGCAGCAGGGGGCTGGGGGTGCTTTTGGGGGGTGTGGAGTACAAAGGGCTCAGTTCTGTGCTCTGGGGGGGTGTCGGGGGCACCTGTGTGCTGTAGGGGCTGGTCTGTGGTTTGAGGGTGGTGTTACCTGGGCAGTGGGCAGAGTTCTGTCTGAGGGTTGGATGCCAGCAGGACTGACAGCAGTGGGACAGTAAATTGTCACCTCCCTGTGTCACAGGACAGGGGAGGATGAGAGCAGGGGATGGAAAGGCTTCAGACTCTCTCCTGCTGCTGCTCTGCCCTTGCACAAGCTCCCGCTCCCGGGCATTTTCCTAATGGGAAAGTCCAGTTGCTGTATGAGGAATCATTAATAATTTAATTGGAATTTTTAAAGTGCATCAAGATTCATAACTAAAGGTGCAGAGTGAGGTAGCACTGCCAGAGCCCTCCTGACACCCTGAGTGTGAAATCTGCCGTGTGTAACTGTACCAGTTCCTTTCCTACACATTCATAGGAAAATCCTGCAGGAACAGGAACAAGTGTGAAATTCTTCCTCCCCAATAACCTGACCAGAGCTTTTCCTCCCAAGCAGGATGCCTGTGTGCCCTTTTGATGCTTGAAGCGTAGAGTCCTTGCAAAAATGTTGCAATTAGTGAGCCAGTTAAGAGACTCCGAGCAGAAACCTGGATGTGGTATGGTCAGGGAGGGTGGGGGAAAAGGGCCCATTAGGACACTGAAGGTAGAAAAGTTGTAGCTGTTGATTGTAAAATGACCAATTGCCCAAACATGGTTAACCAAAAAGACTCAAAAGAGCTTATATATTAATACATATTTAAAATGTCTGCTGTCAATGGTGCCTTTCATCCCCAAAGTTCCCAAAGTGCTCCATAAATTCCACACTTGCCCTGTCACTGCTGTCCTGCTGTGCAGGGGGGGCTCGTGCCTGGGGGGCAGCACAGGGTGGACCTGGCAGATTTAGGGAGAGTGTCCCAGATGAGCCCAAATTCTTTAGTGGAGATCCTGTGAGGAGCCTCTGTGGTGCTGCCCAGCCCCTGCCCTGGGGTCTGCAGGCTGGGGGGATGGACACTGAGCAGGGGACACAGGGACCTGCAGCAGGTGACAGCAGGCAGAAGGTCTCACCATGACCTCAGTATGGTCTCGAGAAAATCTCAACCTCACGGGAATACCTGAATGGTTTTATTTATTCTCTTAAACATCAACAGTTAAAAACCTGGTCTGGGTTTCTTTTTAGAAGAAACAAACAGCTGAACTATTTTTGGCTCAGAAATCTCCTTCTAGCAAGAAGTGTGGTTGTAAATAATTGTATTCCTAAAGAAAAAGGAAGGAGGAAGTTGAGGAGAGAGGTTACCCTCAGTGAGGAAGGTGTGTGTTCAGCCCAAATCCCCTCCTGGGCTGGGTGAGGCCAGGGGAAGGAGACAAGGAGTGACTGAAGCCCTGATCCTGCTCACGTCAGAAGAAAACCACGATCACTAAATAACAAAATGAAATTAAGATGTACAAACCTGCTGTCAGGCTGTGGGTTTGGAAGGGTCCTGCGCTTCTTGTGGTTCATCAGCCGCTTGAGCTTCCCTGGAAGAGCTGGAGCCCTGGAGGCTGCTTAAATTCACATGTCGTCACCACCTTCCCCTCCAGCACTGATAGTGGCCAGCTGTGTTCTCAGGAGTTTTTTGGTAAGGGATATTTTTCAACATTGCTAAAAGTGTAGCTGTTAATAACAGCAATACTCATGCAAAACCATCCCAAAGCAGAACTGGCTGCTCTCCTCAGCATTAAAATGGGATGCAGGGGGCTCAGAGCAGGGAGAGGGGCTGTGCAGGGATAAAGCACTGTTTGAGCTGGGATGCTTTTCAGAGTTAAAATGACGGAATGGTGGCCATAAAGGTGTATTACATTGTTATGGGAATTAGGGAGAGCCACACCGTGACAAGCAGGGCTCTCTGACATGGAACCATAGGAAACCTTTTAAATCAGACAATGAGATTCTCTCTATCAGGAGTCCAGAAAAAGAACACAGGGCCTAGAATAAGACCCAGACTCTGCATTTCACAGGGGTCATCAGGACTGGGCCCTTTGAGACCCATTTGAGACCCACCAGCTCAGCCCTGCTGCCTGCTGCACTTTTGCTCTGATTTGCTTTCAAACACTTGATTCTTGGTTTTGTTCTTTTAAAGATAACCCAGCTGAAAATTGAAAACAACCCCTTTGCCAAGGGCTTCCGGGGCAGCGACGACAGCGACCTGCGCGTGGCGCGGCTCCAAAGGTACCTCCCTCCTCATCCTGCTCCCCGCGGGCTGCAGCCCTTTGGAGAAGCAGCTGAAAGGTGCCAGAGCCACGGGGCACGGTGTTTGCTTGTGCCTGATTGGCACTGATATCCCTCCAAAGCCCTTCCTGTGGCTCTGACACACTCGGTGCTGTCAGCTCTTGCCCGCACCCAGGGGAGCGCGGTGAGTTCATCGTCTGAAGCAAAGGCTGCTGAAGTCATTGGCTGGAGATGCTCTGGGGGAGCCAAACCAATATTCCCTCATTCTCTTGATGAAATTCTGATGATGCTGATTGCTGCCTAACCGGTCTTAATTTTTCTCACTTCTTTTAGCAAAGAATATCCAGTAATTTCCAAAAGCATCATGAGGCAGAGGTTGGTGTCCAGTCATGGCCAGCTGTCAGCAAAGCCAGATGTTAACCCACTCCATGGGAATCACCAGACCCTTCAGCATTATCAGTATGAGAATGGTGCTCACATGCAGTTTGCAGCTTCGGATACTCAAGATCTGCCACTCAACACCTTCACAGCACAGAGAGATTCAGGGCTCTTCTACCATTGTCTAAAGAGAAGAGGTAACTCGAGTTCACAGCTAGAAAAATATTACAGAAAATAAACCTGAGAGCATGAGTTCGGTTTGGATTGGTCTCTTGGGCCTTGATCTTCAAAAATACTGCTGTGATTGGCGTGTTTTGGAGGGCCAGGAGGCAAGAGCTGCTGTTTGGGGCAGTTTTTAGTGGGTTTGCCCCATAGAAGGTAAATTCAGACTCTGAGACAGTGCTGAAAAAATTAATTAGAACGTGTAATTCAAATGGCACAGAGCTTCAGTGGAAAATTATCCATTGTTAGGATCAGCTGAATTAAAAATGGTTTGCAGGAGGCCATTAGCATTACCAAAATTCTATACTTTCCAAGGCAAAGCCATGAGCAGTTCCCTCAATGTCTGCAGACCAGTGGGACAGTGAGAGCTTGGTATGAGCAGCCCTTTCCTCTCATCCACTAATTCTCAAATTTAAGTGAGCTGTGACTGCATTCTCTTCCTTTTAGTCCAGATGAGATCATGGCATGTTTTAAGTTAAATGGAAAAATTTTGCACAGAAGAAAAAAATCTTTCTATTTGCATGTCTCAGTGCCTGCTAATTTATTTAAGCTGGAAGAATCCTCTGATCATGGCTAAATGAAGAATCTAACAGCACCAGTAATGAGGGCTGCAAGGCAAATGTGTAATTTTAGCAGATGTTTAATGTGCAGATGAATTCGCTAATTCATCCAGAGAATATTCCTAATAAGTAACAGAAAGCTGCTGGGGAGCAGGGCCATGGTCCTCGCGGGAGGAGAGGGGCTGTGCAAAGCTGAGGAAGGGCTGCTGACCGGGAAAGGGCTCCTTTATCTGGAAATATTTCTGCAGCTTTTGACGTGAATATCTGGGAAATGTAGAGTCATTTTTGCAATGACAGGAAGGCAGGCTGTGATAAGACCCTTTAAGAGACTTCTTGAATTTGTCAGGAGGGGCCGTGCGGGAGTGTCAGGGCCCTCCTTATCTGGACGGGCGTGGAGTAATCCCTGATGTGAGAAGAGTCCCTCACTTAAGCTGACAAATGTCACCAGAGTGCTTTGAGGCCGGCGGGGATTAGCCTGGCATTTGCAGCACAATGTCTTTTTGATGTTGTACATTGTTTTCCCAGACTAAGATGGTTTAACCGGATTAGGCTGAGAAAGGGCACCAGTTTAGTGGAATAATCGCGGCCTCCAAGGGGACTCGCCGGGAGCCGCTCCTGAATGTGAATCTTTCTTGCAGAAAGCGCTCGGCACCTCGACCTGCCCTGCAAACGCTCCTACCTGGACGCCTCGTCCTCGGTGGGGGACGATCACTATTTCCGCTCGCCGCCGCCCTACGAGCAGCAGATGCTGAGCCCGTCCTACTGCGGCGAGGTGGCCCCAAGGGAGGCCTGCATGTACTCTGGCTCCGGCGCCGACATCGCCGCCGTCTCGGCCGTCGACGATTTGCCGCCGCCGCCGCCGCCGCTGAGCTGCAACATGTGGACTTCAGTCGCACCTTACACCAGCTACAGCGTCCAGACCATGGAGACTGTGCCCTACCAGCCCTTCCCTCCTCACTTCCCCGCCGCGCCCATGATGCCGCGGCTCCCGGCCATGGCGGGGCAGGGCTCGCAGCCGCCGGGGAACGGCCCCTTCAGCGTGTACAACCAGCTGGCCCAGGGCCGGGAGCGCGGCCCCGCCTCGTCCTTCCCCAGGGAAAGGGTGCACCCGGCCGTGTGCGAGAGGAAAGCGCCCTCTCCGCACCTGAACGCGGCCAACGAGTTCCTGTACTCGCAGAGCTTCTCGCTGTCCAGGGAGTCGTCGCTGCAGTACCATTCAGGGATGGGCGCTGTGGAGAACTGGACTGACGGGTGACGCCGCGCCCGCCGAGGCCACAGCCGCGTTACTGCTCCAGGACAGTGCAGGCAGTGTTGATTCCTGTGGGTAACTTGCACTTCGGTGAGACACGTGTGCGTTTCCAGAGGGATTTGTGTGGGTGAAGAGCTTGCATCTTCAGGCACACAGAGAATTCCATCTCCTGTCTCAGTGGGCTGCATTCACCAGGCTCTTAGTGACTCCCAAATAAATTCGTTCTCGTGTCTTCATCCAGCAGAAACCATCTCCATGACTAACGAGTGACGTAGCTAGTCATGTTCTTTTGCTTGTAATGTTAAACATCCGTGAGCAAATTTTGGCGATTTGGGAAAAATACCAGCTTCGCTTTTATGGTCCTTGGCTCACGAAGCCGCAACCTCCCAAACCTCCAAGGAAAAAGCCATTTGATGGGTTGCGTAGCTCAAGGACTGCCGTGGCAGCGCTTCTTCAGCCCTTCTGGTCCGTGGAGATTCCTCGTTCCTCTGGGAGCGAGGGAGCGGCGGGAGCGCGGGGCCGGCGGGGGCCGCGCCGGGAGCTGCGGGGCCGCCCCGGCGGCGCGGGGGCCGTGCCGCGGGCACGGAGGAGAAGGCACCGATGCACAAATGTCTCTTCTTGCCCCCCACCAGCGGCGGTCGTGGCTGTGGGAAGCGAAGAAGTGAAGAGTTAAGTCCGAGGCCAAACAGCAAATTAATTGCAGCGTTAGGAACAGACCCAGTGTCTTCGGACTCCCGTCCCTTGATTGAATCACATTTGCTTATTGCAATATATTTATGAAGTTTAAGCTTAAAAGTCGCTAATACTTTCCAGAACCGATTTCTGTATTTGCTGGTCCTTGATTTCTTTCGTATTCAGCTGAAACGTGCCTTTTGTGCTATGTTCTTTTCTTCTGCAGCTAACTCAGACAGAATTGTGTTCAGCCTAAAGGAGGCCTAGAGGAATATTTTCCTAACGGTGGGGTGGGAAGAGCTGCCATGACCTGTCAGGCGTTACGGTGAACAAATATTTGTAGAGCAGGTAAAGTCTGTAACCGGTGTATTCGTCGCTCCTTTCGTTCACTGTGGAAGTGGCCCGAGCTGATCCCTGGCCCGGGCTGATCCCTGGCCCGGGCTGATCCCTGGCCCGGGCTGATCCCTGCCGCTCGGCTGCGTCCCCGTGCGCTGCCACGGGTCGGTCGCAGGGCGGGTTTGACGATCTCAGAGGTCTTTCCCAGCCTCAGTGGTTCTGGAAGGAGGCTGACACTCGTGGGGAAGCAGAGCAATTCCTTGTGGGACAAAACTCCCATTGCCCTCCCCCAAAGCTCCTGTTCCAGTGCAGTGTCCGTCGCGCTGTCCGGGCAGTGCCACCGGGGGACGGTGACACGGGTGACGCTGGGCTTCGGTTCCGCCGAAGAGCACAATATTCAACCTTCAGTCATTGCACAGTGGGGGTTTTTATTTCCTCCCATTGCTTCCCAAACGGGCAAAGGCAAAAAGCTGGAATGCAGGTTTGGCAGTGAGGACGTGCCTCTGTGTTTTGGTGAATCCATCCCAAGGAGGAGCCCGACGGATGAGGGGGGCTGTGACAAGCCCCGAGGTCACATTTCAACCAGGACAGTCCCCTGCACCCACTCAGCAGAATTCATGTGTGGCTGGTGGGGATTTTGTAACCAGATTTTGGAAATCACTACAATTTTTGCATGCTGAATAGCTATTTATATACATATATATTTTATATATATATATATATAAAAATTATATATATCACAAATGCAGGCCACGTGTCCAATTCAGCTTTGCTTTTGATGAATGAAATACTTAATAAAAATGAATGTTGCAAAGGTTTTTTTTTTTTTTTTGAAAGACATCTTTTTAATTTTTTTTTTTTTTTAA
>WAAG01021409.1:68148-107210 GCA_013390105.1 Tichodroma muraria
AATTGGTTAGACAAAAAAAACATATATACTACAGACAAATCTTTATTAGAAACCACATTAGATACAGGTGGTATGGAATTTTTAAATGTTTGTTACATAGCATGGACATTTTATTTTACATATCAGAACATAAAGTCATTTTACTACCACAAGCTGTCTCTGGGTGCATTTCAGTAATTAGTATAAAAATGTTCCATGGTGAATTAAGATGCTTTGTCTCTCTTCTGTCTCCTGCTGCCTGACTACACCAACCTCACACTTCCCAAGGTGCACACCTGACCCTTTTTTCACCATCTCAGAGCTCCACCACCAGGTTTTAGGTGCCCATGGGTTTATTCGGGATTTTTCTGGTGTTTCTTTGTTTCAGGGGTCCCATGAGTTGATCTGAGCACTGAGTTAAAAGCAGCCACTGATGCCCAGAGCACCAAAGCCAGGTTCCTGTGCCCAGCTGCAGCTCTGGCAAGGAATTAAAGGTGAGGGGGGAGGTCTGGGGGTGTCACTGCCCACAATTTGCAGTGCTCAGTTCATTTCTCACCGTGACACTGCATCAACACTGAACCAGACAAGTGTAACCCAGAATTGAGTGGGGCCAGCAGCCCAAGCTGCAAAGGAAAATCTGCCTGGATTTCTGCCTGTTTTACAAAGGTGACCAACACAGTAACAATGTCATTTTCAATTAATAATCACTGCTGCTTTTTTAACCATTTTCCACGTACCTTCCGCTCATCCGTGCAATATTTATTGATTTAAGGCAGTTTAAAAAGCAATTCCAGAACCTTTCAGTTGATGCAGGGAGCATAGAGAAATCTTGATCATGGAATTAATGCAAGTTTTACCTGGCATCCTCTGCAAAGGGCAGGGCCCAGGCTCTGTCCCACAGCAGCCACTGGAGCTGAGCGAGTGCCCCGGGAATCCCTGTGCCAAATAATGAGCTTTTCCTTGTAGAAATAGCACAGGATATTTATGAGTACAGGACCTGATTGGGAAAGGCTGAGTTAGCATAAAAATGTGCAAAATTTGGATATATGCTAATCTGGTCATCTGGGTTCCTTTTATAGTCACTGGAGAGAGATCAGACATTGAGATTAAACGGGATGAATCATTCTCCAGTGACGATCTTTTTCCACAAAGAGGAATCCAGTTCAGCCACTTCGATCAGATTTCCCATTTCCAAATGGCTAAAAAGGCTTGTTAATGGGATCCCCCTCCTGTGTGACTTTGACAAAGACATTGAGACATCATTGAATTATTTACATTACAAATCCCACTCAAGCTGAGCACAGGCATAAAACAAACAAACAAACAAACAAACCAACAACAACAACAAATGTCCTGGTTATATTAATTTACGGGATGGAAACAGGTTGTTCTTTTTAAATTTGCTTTATGTTTTCATTGCAAGATTTCTAACCTGGGTATGTGTCCAGCTCCAATCCCAGGCTCCCAGGTGAGGCACCCAGGTTCCATTTGATTTCTCCTGCTTTTCCCACCTGGAAAGGCTTGGCAGGTGCTGGTCCTGCTCGAGGTCCTGGTTGAGCAGGATCATTCCTAGGGATGAAGCAGAGCACAGCAATCCTGAGTGTCCTGGAGGATTTGCTCTGTTTGTTTTTCAAATCAGAAACACTAAACTGGGGACATCACTAAAAAAAAAAATCCCAACAACCTGCACAGCTTTAAAAGAGATCAAGTGTGCTTACTGTGTCCCAGTTTGATTTACTACAGTTTAAACAGCTTTTGATTCTCAAGAATGTGGAGGTTCATGTGTGTGGAGGCTTTTCCAGCCCTGGAGTTGCAGCTGGGAATGGCAATCCAAGCTCAGGGGAACCAGGCCCATTTCAAATCAGTTTAAAGCAAAAATTAGCAAGTGAGAAAAACCTGAATACACATGAGGACTGTTTTCCATTGATGTGCTCTAATCTGTACTAAAAGGTCCAGGGAATTTTTAAATTCTGTTTTTCTTTAAGATGTCCAAATTTAATCTTGGTGCAGGCAGGCTCAGTTCCACCAAGCCCAGCAGCACTCGGTGCCAGACTGAGCTTGGACTTCCCTCTAAATAGAACAAATATTTGTATCAGCTTGCTGAGAATGTGAGTAATAGGAATATTTGCCAAAATTTAAACAAGCTAAACTTCAGTCCTGCCAAAAGCCCCACCATTCAATTTGGCATCATTGGCAGCTCACAGGTTCAAGAGGGGCCTAAGTCTGGAAGAGCTGGGGTGTTTTTGGCAAACATGAATTTATTTTTCTCTCTCTCCACATTTTGGAAAATTTGTGCCTCTCTGTATTAATTTATGATGTCATTAAATAATTCTTTTTGCAGCTTGTATAGAAAGAATGTTTCTTTTGAAGATGAGAACTCCCCTGAGGATGGTTATAGTGAAAAATTCCAGCCAGAGGGAAAAAATCCCTCCTCTCTCCTTGGCCACTCATGTTTCTGCATAGTGCTTAAACAGCAGAAAAGTCTACAATATTTTAATTTAAGGACCCACTCCAAGGAGGTGCCATGCACTTGACTGTGACAAGAGGCAGCCTAAATTCAGTGTGATTGGAGGGGTTTTATTCCTCTGATAGCAGGCTGGAAGAGAAATCATGAGCCTGTGACTTGCTGGTAGAAAGCATCACGTTTTGAACTGATTTGCTCTCTGCAAAGAACAGGATCAAGATTAAAAATTAAAGAAAAGAAAATATTGGGAGTGGTACAAACAAAGCACAAAGCCTTGTCCAACATGCACCTCATTTAATGTGCAAACACTGCCGTGAGAGAAATGCCTATAAAACACTGGGGTTTAGGTGGTGGTTTCATCCCAGGCTCCACAGCCCCTCCTTGCCCAGCCTGTGTCCTACTTAAACCAGGATTAAATTTAAACCTGGCATGGGCTACTCGGCCTCACTGGGAAATGATTGGGGAGGGTGATGCCCTTGGGGCTTTGTGCCACCTTGCTGGGTGTTTGTGGCCTCCAAGCCCCCATTCCTGCCAGGAAGATCCTTTTCCTGGTCGTGGCCAGCAAATGTTCCTGTCTGCCCCTTCTGGGAATGCCAGTTCAGGTGTCCCAGTGGATTTACACAGTTGCAGCAAGGTGCCTCCAGGATGGAAATTGCCCTCCTCAGCCCCAGCCCACCTTTGGAACTGGGTCCTGAGAGAAGGAAATGAAAGGAGATTAATTAGTGTTCAATTAAAATCAGGATAAATGCAGGTTTTGTTAATTAGGAACTCGTTTAATAAAAGGAAAGCAAACCCCACTGGAATGAAAAGAGGAGGAATAGCTACAACAGGTCACAAGGCTCTTGTTCCACTGAAAAATACTGATAAGGAAGAGGTTTGAAGGAGTATTTGGCAAGTGACAATATTTTTCATCTTTTTTTTTTGTTGTCATTCTCCTTAGTTCTCAGCAAACACTAATATTTGGCTTTGAACCATCCATTGCTGCCTTTTTGAGAAACATTTTCAGTGGGGTTTTCTTTACAAACTGGTGGAAAGTTGACTTCTCAATAAGAAAAATTAGGTGGAATGTCAGCACCATCTACTTGGGCAGCAACAGTTTTAACAGTCCTGAAAGACAAAATTTGACAAATGTATCTTCTAGCTGGGAGGTTCACACTGATAACAGGACACTGGGCCAGATTTGTGTGCTAATCTCAGCCCCTGCCAGCAGGGATGGACACATCCTTGAACATTTACTGGAGAACAACATGTACAGAGAACAATTCCTTACGTCAGGCAGGCAGCAATGCCTGGTGCAGTTCAGCAGAGATGAAAAGCTATATTTTTGTGTTTTCATGCCAAAATCCTAAGGCTCAGTCCTATTTCTGTTGAGGTCAAATAGGAAAACTTTTATAGACTTCAGTGTAGCAGCACCAGCCCTTTAATCTTCCCCTCACCAAGCCCAGCCTGCAGCCTTGGCTGTGCAGTGCAGCTTAGGAATGAGCCACGGAGTATTTGAGTTTGATGGATGACACAGCCACACTGAAAATTGCAGTTTACTCATGCCCAGGGTATCTGAGCAGCTACTGAGAGAATAACAAAAGTCTGAAGCTGATATTGTATTTAATATCAGCTGTGAATCTAACGCACGAAAGGATAGATGAAACTGGAGCAGAATAATACCCAAACCACTGATTATCCCCTCTAAATCCAAGAGCTCATTTCAGCCTGAAACTTAGGAGCAGATTGCCCTGGCCATGAGGAATCAATCACGGGACATCCTGGAAAGGTGATGAACTTGCCTGGTGCATCAGAGTAATCTGAACCAGTCGGTTGCAGGGGCGGCCGGGGCTGGAGGCAGAGGGGACAGCTCCTGAGCAGCCACGTGCAGGGCAGGGGTGGCAGTGGGGACAGGGAATCCTTTCCATTTACAGTAAGAAATCGAAAAACCACAGTGCCTCACCTGATCAGGCATCCCTGGGTGAGGACTTGGTCCAGGCCTTACTCATAAGAACACCGAAGGTGATGAAGAGTGAAAGGATTTTATCCAAATGAAAATTCTGCTCGATAAGAGTCTGTTCTTCCTTCTCGTCTTTCTGACGACACAGCCGGTTCAAAGCTTGGAGAGATCCCCCCACTCCCTCTCACCCTTCCCTTCCCACCATTTATCATTCTGAAGGCAAGGAGACAGCTTAGGGCAGGAAATCTTCCACTGGGATTTCTGTCCAGGATCACAGTGCAGGACTGGATTTACACCCAGTGTTAGAACTGAGCACGTGCCTGGAGCCCCTCTCCCTTTCCCCAGCAGTACCAGGTGAGGAGGAAGGGATTTTAACCCTGGGCAGACACTGCCCAAGCTCCCCAGGCCTGGGGGGTCAGTGCAGTGGGCTGGAGGGGCTTGCTTGGAAAGCAAACGTTCTCCTTTCAGGCACGCAGGACATTCAGCACTGCAGAGAGGGTTGGAATGTTGGCATCCCTGTGCATCCACTGCCCGGAGCGGGACAGAAATCTGGGAGCAGCAGAGCCTTTAAATCCAGCATGTGGAAACTCAGATACCCCAAAGCTCTGGGCACGCAGGGCAGTAAGGAGTGGGTGAGCAGTGCTGTGAGCTCACTGTGTTCAGTGCCTGCTGCACACACAGCCCCCTCTGCTCCCAGCAAATGCTGGGGTCAACATGCAAAGGAGTCTCTACCAAGATCTCATTTATTCCAACTACGACTGACAATCAGCAGATGTGGAGCTAAACCCCCACTCTTACCTGTGTTCCCCCTAGCTGGGAGAAAACAGCTTCATTGCAGGCTATGGACTCCACGAAACTCAGGATTTACAAATGCTCTACCCCCAGCAATGAGCCAGCCTTTGGTGAATGAATTCTTTCTCTCATGCATAACACAGAAATAACATCCCCTCACCTCTGGGAAGCAGCTAATTAGATTGTCCCCAAAACAGTTTTCATCCTATTAACAGCAACAGAAGGGGAAGGAGGAGGTCAGGGACCAGGAATTAAACACAGGGAAAACATGAGCTGGAAAACTTAAAGGAGAGAAAGGGGGGGGGGAAACAAAAATAAAATAATTAAATATAAATGCTCATTTCTTGCCAAGGAGCAAAAGCAACAGGCAAAGGAGTTGCAGTGTTGGATGAGTTATGAGTAATCAGTAATATGCAGAGGTTGAGGCTGTTCTGTTCACTTATTTTGGTGCTTCTCTTCTCATCATACAGAAAGAACTAGGGATAACACAGCCATGCTTCCCACAGCTCGAAAAACAGACCTCTGCAAATGTGCAAAAAAGGAGAAAAGTGACTTTTAGCCTATTTAGGGCATCCCTATCCCTTCCTCCTGGGATCTCTTATTTCTCCCTTGGTTAAGTTTTAATTTTTCAGGTACATGGGCCAGTCCTGACCATCACATTGATGTTAATAAAAAAATCCTATTAATTTCCAAATGACAGGATATTCTCCTTCCACAGGTACTGTATGACCCTTCCTGACAGTCTAATATGGCAATAATTCCTTACTTGGCTCCACCACCACATTCAAACGTTTTCTTGGAAATACTTTGTTCCTTTCTGGTGTTTCTCACTGTGGGTTGAGATCCTTTGTGGGGCAATGGTTCCTTGAATTGGTTTTCCACAGCTGAGCTCCTCTTGTGTCCTTCCCAGTTTTCCTTTCCATAGATACTGCAGTGCACCATTTCAATGAATCATGCTTTCTTCTAATAAAATATTATTTGAGCCTCATGCCAAAGGCCAGATTCCCATAAAAGAGATTCAGAATGAGTAATAAGTACAACAAAAATGATTTTTGTTCTTCTGTGTTTCCCTCCCCACTCTCATTTTTGGGGGTCAGAGACTCCTTAGAAGAACAGTGGCATTAGAACTGACATTTTATCTCTTTAGTTTTATTTAAGAGCTGCCTTTGCTGCTGCTCCATCAGCTACACATTGAGGTGTTTCCAGCTTCCTCACGCTCCTGAGCAGGGCCATCAAGAGCCAGTTTAGTTCTTGATTCAACAAAATATCTCTCATCCCTCTGACCTTTCTCACCCCAGTTCCTGCAGCCAGGAGCCAGAGGCAGCTGCCAAGGCTCAGGACAGAGAAGCCCCAGGGGAAAAGGCTTTTCCCCAAGGGAAATCTCCTGCTTATCCCTCTCAGCCTCCCACCTCCCCTCTTGGCAAGGTGAAGACCCAACAGGAAAGCGTTCGAGCCAAACTTCGGGACATTTACAAGGCCGAGCAAAGCTGAGCCAGCCTCCCTGGCAGCAGGGATGGAGCCTGGAATGAGGGATTTGGTTCCTGGCTCTGGATAACCACTGCCCAGCCTGCAGCAGGAGGCTGGAAATCAGCAGAGAGCACAGCAAACTCCAGCTTGTAAATTCACCCAAACTTAACAACAGGGATACACAGAGGAGTTGCTGGTAGGAGCCAGGTAACCACAACTCCTCTGTCCTCTGCACTCCAGGGCTCCTCTGCTTTGGGCTTTTGTTGCTAAACTGGCAACATCTTCAGCTCTTCAAGGTATCAACGATGCCTTTCATGTGTTGGTACCATGCCCTGAGCAGGGAACAACTGGGAATTGCCAGTGTAAAGTGATAGTAAAGTCTGTCCTCACTTTTCGTTTAATAGGGTACATTCCTTTTTGTAATATTGCTGAAAGTCCCTCAAATATAAGTGAAATAAAAACTGTTCTTTTACTTACTGCTAATAACAGCCAGTCGTGCTGTCCTTGAGAGCCACATATAAAAACAGTCAAGAAATATTTTAAAATGGTAAAATACTGCACTATAAACGAGACTTCTGGAGATGTTACCTAAATTAGCCTCGTTCAAATGCCTTTGTGATATTTAATCATAATCATAAAAGTCAGAGTGCTTTTGCCTTTCCATCAGAAACCAGCCTTAAATGTTTTGCTAGTCCCAGCTCCACACTGGCTGGGTGTCGTGGTGTATAATTTCATAGACACAAAGACACTTCACTACCATAGCTCTCATTATTAAACAATATATTTTAATTGTCACCACCTTTCTCATATAGACATGGGCCAAATCTGCCCTTATTGGCTTCAACTGAGCTCCACAAGGGATGAATTTGGCTCAATATATATAAAAATACAGCGAGTCGAGTAATAAAAAGAAATGTTTGGGTTTCTTTTTTTATAGCAGCCGGGGTTTTTTTTTGCCATACGAACACACATGCCTGGCCAGTAAAATCCCCTGATAAAGGACTGAAGTGTTTAAGACTTCATATGCAGAATAGCCCATGGTGTTTAATTACAATAGCAAAGATGCCATGCTATAAAAGACTTTCTTACCTGGAGAAGGGATCCATGCTCTCCAATGAAGCTTAATTACCCAGGACACGCTGAGTTTTCCCCTCTGGCAATAACCTCTAACACCAATAACTCCGCTGGTTCTTTTGACATCTGAATAGTTGAATATTGTTAATTTTTGCTCTAATTTCCTTATTTGGGTTACAGCTTTCCAGTGGTTTGCTTCTGATGAAAGTATTGAGCATTAGAAGAGCTGAATTCCTGGGACATTCCTCTTCCTTTCTTCTACTTTTTTCCTTGGAATTTCTCAGCCTGCTCTGGCTCTCCTGCTCCCCCATCTCCTTCCCAGCATACTTGGCTCCAGATGGAGATTTATGCATTTCCCCTCCTGTGATCCTTCCTGCTCCACCAGCAAAGGTTTCAGCTTCATCCCAGGCCCAGAAGATGCAAATTTCTGCAGAATGAATTTACTTTAGACTTTAAAGGAAAAGCTTTACCTGGCTGCCAAGCACTCCCGAGCCATTGGTTTCACAGCTCTCACACACAAACACAGGGCACAGCACAGTAAAAATCCCCATCCAACTGATATTATTACGGGGAAACTGAATCTTTGTTATTTATTGAGTTATATCAGATTTATAGCTCACATTTCTGCCCAACTTTTATTGATTCATAAAGAGAAGATTCCATTTTTACCTGGAAAACGCTGCTTTCTGTGGGGAGGGGAGGAAACCTCTCCCTTGGAAAGCGCTGGGATCTCGAGCCATGATTTAGAACCATCCCCTGCATGATCCTCCTCATCCTCACTCCTGCATCCTCAGCTTTTGATGGAGCCAATTTCCTGAGTGCATGTGAAAGCCTGTGGCTGCAGCCTGGAACAATCCTACCTCAGTGCTTCCCTTCTGTTGTTGATCCTTTAATTTCCTCCAGCCGACTCCTGCAGGGGACTCGCAGTTTTATGCTGCTCTTTTGGACTAATCATTTACAACTGACTTGAAAAAAAAAACAACCAAATCCCTTCTCTGTTGCTACTGCTCGATGGAAGGGTCACTAATTGGGATGTACTTCCAGCCAAAAGGCAACAGGCTCAGCAGCAATTCACAGCAACCTGAACATTCTGCCCAAAGCTCTCTAACCAGACCAGTTCCTCAGAATTTTACTCCAAAAATTAGGGTTGCAATCCATAAAATTCCTCTGCAGCGCAGATTTTCACACTTTGAAAAGCCAGGCGAGCAGAAAGTCAGATAAAACTGATTAATGGATGAAATCACAGGGTCAGGATCTATTCTGATGGTTGGGAGTGTTACACACAGGGCTCTCACCAAGGGCACAGGGCTGGGTATGGAAAACACAGAATTGGAAAGTATCTGCAATTACAGATCTGGAAGAAAGGCACAAGCTGGATTGGAAGTTTAAAAACATGTGCCTTAGGGGGAACTTACCTAATGACAATACAGGAAATGAGATGAAACACAGAAGGTACATACATTAATTTCTCTGAATTATTGGTGTTTGTGGTCTGTAAAATGGAGATCAAAACAGTAATTTTATTGTGTAAGAAAACCAATATTCATTTAAGGCTATTTCAGTAAAAAAATGTATTAAATTCCAAATGAAGCTGAGAATCTGATGCCCAACTCTTAGGCAACAGCCTTATTATCATGTTAATTATGCAATCACAGATGCACATCCTTCCAAATACTTTTTTTGAAGTGTGGCTTTTCTGAGCTGTGCTAATAGCAACCATCACAACAGTTGCGATTTAAACACACAGACATGAATGATCAGTTATTACAATTCTTTTTGTATTTCCATGCATTACAGGTGATAAAAATTATTCTTGAAGAATTATTTTATTGCATTAAAGGAAAAATTTATACAACAGTTTGATGCATTTTACACACCAGCAACCACTGCAAACTATTGCTAAACCTTTAAATGAATACAAGCACATTACCTGGAGTGAAAACAAACCCACAGCAGATTTTCAAGACCAGAAATGGGGTTTGCAGCTATTTCTGCCTGTATCAGCCAATCAGACTCACCCTAAAAATCAGTCAAACTCAACCTTTCACATGCTCATGATAAAAACCTGAGATTCAATTTAAAAAATATTCTGGCATCCTAACCCAAGTGTGTTCCAAGCTACTTTAGGGACAGAAAGGAGACTTTAGGGACAAAAAGGTGACATTAGGGGACAGGAAGGAGACTTTAGGGACAGAAAGGGGACTTTAGGGGACAGAAAGGGGACTTTAGGGACAAAAAGGTGACATTAGGGGGCAGGAAGAAGACTTTAGGGACAGAAAGGGGACTTTAGGGGCCAGAAAGGAGACTTCAGGGGACACAAAGGAGACTTTAGGGACAGCAAGACTTTAGGGGGCAGGAAGGAGACTTTAGGGGGCAGGAAGGAGACTTTAGGGGATACAAAGGAGACTTTAGGGGATTCAAGGAGACTTTAGGGACAGCAAGACTTTAGGGGGCAGGAAGGAGAGTTTAGGGGACACAAAGGAGACTTTAGGGGATACAAAGGAGACTTTAGGGGATTCAAGGAGACTTTAGGGACAGCAAGACTTTAGGAGACAGGAAGGAGAATTTAGGGGACAGGAAGAAGACTTTGGGGACAGGAAGGAGAGTTTAGGGGACAGGAAGAAGACTTTGGGGACAGAAAGGAGGAGCTGGAAGGGCTGGAGGATGGTTTAGGGGTCGGCTGTGCACGGCAGGAGCAGCACGAGCGCAGCCGATTTATGCGCTGCTAATTCCTCCCTCAGACGATCAGCCTTGGCCCGGTCTGAGTCCAGCAGGAAAAATCTCTGCGTGGAGATCAACACTGCTCTCAGGCATGAGATCCTAATTATTTGAAAGGCATTTGTTTTCATAGTTGTTTTTTTTTATGTGTCCGAGTCGATGGCATTTTAATGCCTTATTAAAAGGTTGTTTTACAGCAGCCCGTCTGTTCGCTCGCGGTGCCCATGGCTGTGCTTTGTGCTGCAGGATTTCACCTTCCACGCTGGCCAGAGAAATATTTTCCAAATTCCCTGTAAAAGTGGTGGATATTTCCTAAGACAAATGGCGGGAGGTTTTTTTTTACCTGCTCTAATTTGTCGTTGATAGGGGAGATAGGACGTGGATGTGTGTGTGTATGTCCCTCTGTTTGTGGCCTGCTTGCAAAATGGGGTTGTGTTCATTAAAGGATATTCTTGCTAGCTTGGGCCCAATTTTATAGGGCTTTTTTAGTTACATAAATAAATGGAAATGTTTTCATTTCTGGGTTTCTCTAATTCAGTTGAAATCGCAGCAAAACAAAATATGCCAATGCTCCCCTACCGTGTTTTCAAACCAGACATTGGCATGTGGGGTCTCTAAATGCACAAGAAATTAAAAAATGAGGCAATTCAAACTTGGAATAAAATGGAATTGATGAGAAGTTTTTATATTAAATTACTTTGAAGGGCATGTAAGGTAAACAAACATTCAAAAGTCTAAAGGAAGATAAAAACACATTTACCAGCATTCAGAAAATCCCAGTGAAAGATTTCTTTTAAACATATGGTGATGGTGCTTTGTTGCAGTCAAATGGCAGAACCCCCACGGAGTTCCATGGGGCCAGAATTTGTACCCAGGTAGCTCCTCCCCATCCCTCACACACAAATATTGTGCTGAACACCAGCTTGGTGGGGTTGGCATTAAATAATTAAATTCCTTTACTTATCTGTCTTATTAATCCTCATGGCATGGATCAGCAAAACTCCTTTAAGATAAAATAGAATCTAAATTGCCTGGTCTCGGTTCTGGAGGGTTCTGTAGCAGCAAGCAATAATGAACAGATGAGGGAAGCAGCCAGACCTACAAAAGAAATAGTATTTTAAAAAGGACTGTACTTAGGGGTGGGGGGAAAGGGTTTGCCTTTGTACATAAAGAGCTCTATTCATTAAAAGAAGTTTTTACAAATGTGGTTATTTCAAATAGTGGAAAAGTGTGAAATACACTTAAAATGAGTAAAATTTGTGGGTTTTCCTATGGGTTAAATATGTGGCATGCTAATAAAGCTCTCCTCACACCTCTTCCTACCTCAGAGTCTTTGGCCTCATTCTGCAAAGATGTTTTGAATGGAGGGAGCTCAGCACTTCCCTGGAATGGACCATTAGCCCTGCAAGGCCCAGCTCTGTGCAGATTTAAAGGGGTCCTGAAGCAATCCTGGGAGCTGGACACCGAGTGAGGCTCACGAGCGAGCTCCTCGTGCCAGCACAGCTCCTGGGGAGCAGCTGCTGCTCCAGGGGTAAAGAATAAATCAGAACAGGGACCGAGCCACACAAACCAGAAACATCCAGCAACCTCAAACCTTCTTCCAGGCAGGCCCCAGCAGGTCAAATTTTGAAACAAAAATTGCCTGAGTTCTGTGTAGGTGCTCAGACCTCGTGTCCCCGCAGAGCATATGTATTCTCAAGTACATATATAAATATATATACACACAGACACGTGGGGTCAGTGACTCAGAGGCCCCAGGATGAGGCACATCTCACTCCTGAGTCTATTCAGTGACAATGTGCTGCTTTCTGCGGGAGGGTCTCCCACATCCAGTGCTCTCCTTCCCATTCCCGCTTTTAAAACGTACCTGGCACTTACACTGTATAAAAACCACATCAACAGCTTGCACATGAAAAAACATCCCTGCCTCAGGTTTCATGAAAGGTGCCCCTGTGATGCAGGTCAGCATTCCTGGATAACCCAGAGGAACCCAGCAGGACCATGGATTTACATGGGACCTCGTTCAACAAGGGTTTATAAACAGATAAAAATCTTTACAGAACTGATTTTCCACTGTTTCACCCTTCCTTGCTGTTGGAGGAAAGCTTCCAGCAGCTTTAAAATTAAACAAAGGTGTTAAAATCTAATTATTTATAAGTGCCCAGTTTCCAAGCTTTTGTCCTTGCAGTTTTCAGGCACCAGTGATGTGCAGAAGTTGAGATATCAGTGTTTAACACAAATGTGTTTAAACCCATTTCCCCTCAGTTCTGTAACTCTGGTATCTGTTGCTGCACATGTCATGACACCTGAAATGTAACATGACATATCCAGGGTAGTTTAGGCACAGAAGAATAGGACATTTTGGAAAGCACGGCTTAGATAGAAAAAATTAAAAGCTGAATCTCTGCTGTAGCAAAATCCCCTCAAATTTTCATAGCACTTGGTTTAATGTAGCAAGAAAATTATCAGTTCACATGCACTGACTCAAGGAATCATAATGATATTTTATAAATTAATAGGGATAAACCCACACATATTCCAGCCACATGGTATTGTAACACCCTTCACTAAGGTACAGATTTCTTTTGCTTCGTCCAACAGTAGAGATGGAGAATTTAATAGCTGAATAATCTTCCTGAACACTAACAAATTATTAAATTTTAATTTATTGCTGTATATTTATGTCAGGAGAGACTAATGGAGGATAGAACCACGTGTTTCCTCAACACAGATGTGCTGTTTAACAAACAAAGTCCACAGCAGGGATCCCAGAGCAGGGGTTGAAGTCTTCATCCACTGCTCCAACTCCCTGTCCTGAAGGAAAGATTTCCAGGAGGACAACTGGGCATCAAACTTTGTCAGGGGGTCCCAGGTGACCTTTTCCTGATGTTCTGGCATGGGACAATGTTGGGGTGAACCTCCAAAGCTGCTCTCTGGATGAAGCTGTGCCTGAGCCTGTCTCACCCCACAGAATCCCAATTCCTGCCTTCCGCATCCCGCAGAGTCCCTGCAGCCTGCCAGGGTTTGGCCAACCCTCTCCAAAGGAACCACGGAGAAACCTCCTCTGGATTTAACCACTGGCAGATGCTCTTTGAGCAGAATATGGATTTCTCTCCCGAGAAGAGAACATTTTGCTGTAATAAGCCCCCATCCCCTGCAGTGCTTCGATTCCCTCTGTCAGTGCTGCCCCTGGGCCGGGAGCGTCGTCTGTGTCCAGCCTGGGAGGTGTTTGGAACATGGGGAGGTGAAAATGGGAGCAGTTACAAGAGGTTTTGTTAAAAAACATTTTTGAAAACGTTAAATCACACTGTGCCAGCCACTGAAATGGTTTCCTTCTCACCAAACTTAACGCAGTGGTTTTACAATATCAACAAAGCCACAAAAAATCTGCCTGAAATTAAAAAAATCCTTAAAAAAATCCTTAAAAAAACCTTCACCCGAGTGGCACTGGCTGGGGAGCTGCCCAGGATGGTCCTGCTTCTCCTCTGTCCTTTTGTCTGTGAAGCCATTCCCTGGCTGGTGTGTACTCACAATTAATCACTTCTGCTTCCAGCGATTCCCTTGCCTTTGGAAGTGATGTCAGGCTGAGGGCTTGTTACAGCCCATTTGTAAATACATCAGTTCACACCTCAGTGTTGTACTTGGTACCAAGATACCATCTAGAGCTAATCTGATCCAGGCAGGCTGGAGCACAGCTCCTTCCCATCCTCAAAAGGCAGCAGGTGTTGGGCCAAAAGTCATCTTTTTGAAGTTGCAGTAGGCCTTGTCTTGCTCTGGAAGCTGTTCCCTCCCTTTTTTCCTGTAACTTGGCTCTGCAGGATCCACTCCAGCCACCATTTGACTTCAATCAGAACTGTGAGTGAGGTCCAAAAATCGTTGAAAGCTCATTTATCCATGCCAGTTCACTCCCTTGATGCCCAGTAGCACTTTCTGACAGCGAGGTGCTGGGAACGGGCTGGTTTCCCTCAGAATCCATCTGTGGTACACCACTGTGTGTAGCCTGTGTGTTTATTGGATTCAGAGAACTGATTTTTAACTGGAAAAAACTTCTGGGAATCTAAACAGTACCCTGGAACTGGGATTGTGGCACAGCTGTGGTGACTTCAGCCCTGATCACACAAGCACCTGGAGTGATGGCACCTCTAAATTCAGTAGAGTCTTGGAGGCTCTGTGGATGCTGGAGGCATTTCCTGGATCTTTAGGACTTGTATTGACCTCCAAGCTGTTGTATTCTCAAAGTTTCAATTAGTTGTGAGAGCTGGAGCAAAGTCAGAGTAAGTACACCCACTACAGCATCACATGCTGCAGGGAAGTCACTTGAAATCTTGCTGCAGCTCTGCATTCAAAGGAATTTAGAATTTAAATTGCTTAGTGCAAGAGGAAAATCATCCTTTCTTTTAGATCCAGCGGCAAAAGTTTCTGCAAATGCTTGGCCCTTAAAATATGATTTCCACCACTTTAACCTTTACTTTGATACTGCCACAAGTAGCTGCTGTAGAGGTTTCCTACTGCACCAGGAAAATCTCCTCGCTCCAAATCTGTTATCTGCAAATACTATGCTTCATCTGAGCCACATAATTAAAGAAAATTTCCAGGGATTTCATTGGTAAGACAATACTTCCAGCTTGTATTACTCTATCACCAGCCATAATGATCTCCAAATCCTTCCATAGCCTATCCATCATTTTAGTTACATTTCTAGCTCAGAGAGGACGACTTTTCTAAATCATTTTCCCCACCTTTGGAAAGCCCTATGTCTGCCAGCAGTCACTCTCCCTGCTTGAGCCCAATTTATTCTTTTTCAGCCCACCTTGTCCAATAACTCCAGCCTGAAAAAGGGGACTTTATTCCACTCGTTTCCCAGATCCCAATACACGTTCAGAAAATAAACTGACCAAATCTAGAGAAAAGCTTTAAGCTTTATCCTCATTCCTCTGGAGCTCAGCACTTTCAGCTTCATGTCCTCACATTCCCTGAACTGATTGAAGAACATTCCCCAGACATTTCTGAGGCTCTGTCCTGGCCAGCCTCAGAACAGCTTTTATGGCCAATTTTTTCATAAGTCTAATATTAAACTGAACTACTTCCTTTATTTTTTTGCCAGTTTTCCTTGTTCTACAAACGAAGATTGTCACTTTTCCTAATTGTACAGTAAGGTCAGGGATCAGATTAGGATTGCCCCTTTTCATCATTCATTTTCCAAACAGGACTTGAGTTCCAGGATTTGGCTGCCAGGAGCTCCAGTTTCTGCCCACCTTTCCAGTCATTCATCAGGGCTGGGATTTGAAAGGACCAGACATGCTTCTCCTGAAGCCCAGAGCTCAGCTAGAGAGGGTTTGTTAGTTTGTAAACTGATCTGAAATATCCCATTGGAATTATTCTTAAATTTCAGATTACAAGTTTGGTTTTGCCCTGATTTCTCATCTCAGAGAGATCACTGGCTGACAATCCTTTGTTGCACTGTGGGCTTCAAATGTGACCTAAGATTCTTTGATTTGGTTCCAAAATGAATATTTTAGCCTATATCTTCATCTGCCCAAGAGTTTCCTTCTTTCTGCCATTTTCTGGGAAGCTCTCTGGCTGATGGCAGTCAGACTTTGTCAGTTCAGCCTCGGGGGCCTGTATCCAGCCTTCCCACCTGGCCTGGGAATTCTCTAGATGTCCCCAGAACTTTCTTTCTTATCATAGGTCTCAGTCCTTCCAAAAAGGGCTTCCAGATGTTGCAGATTCTTGTTGCAATTACATCTGGCCACCTTTGATTTCTGAGTGAGTCCTGCAGAAAACAAGGGACTTGAGGAAAAAAAAAATAGAGAGGAAAAAAAAAGCAACAACTTCTCAGATACTGGTGTTTAAAAACACTGTCTGGATGTTCTGAATTAATATTGTGTTAGAAGCAGCCAAATGGCTGCGTGCCAGGGCTCAACCCAAGGTGTATTTTTATGGCAAAGCTATAAACCCACAAAATAAGTGGTTCATAATGGAAATTCTGACACACTTTTAATATTAAGAGCAGAAATGTACTGCTTGTGGCAAGTAAGTATTTGACAGCTGCAGTACTCACCTGTCAGCTGCAGGGCCTGAACAATCCATCCTGAAGGGAGGATTCCTCCTTTATCTCATCCTGCTCCAGCCACACGGTTTGGGGGCAGATGGGTGCAGCCCTGCTCAGCCATTCATCCTGGAGCCTTTCAAACCCTTTTTCTGGCTGATTGCAGGGAAAAGCAACAACTGGGATTCCCAGAGTTCTGCGGTGTGCTGGAGCTCAGCCTTGGCTCCAGCAGAGCAGCTTTCAGCAGCTGGGAAATGAGAGGTTTTCTGTACCACTGCTCCTTCTGAGTGGCACTTCCCACAGGGAGACAGAGCCAGGAGGAACTGTGGCACTGAGCTGTCAATCAAACCCAAAAATCATCCCTGGAAACTTGTTGCTACCAGAGCTATGGAGCAGTCCTGGAGAAAGGAGCAACCCTGAGCAATATTTAGGATGCTCTATCAGTTTGTACAGGCAGAAAGATCTTTGATAGGCTGTGAAGGTGATAATAATACAAAATATTGGCAACATGAAAAAGGAATAAAATGAATTTCATAAGGCCTTATTTCATAAGGCTGAAATATCATACAAATGAATACTATACCTAAAGCAGTTTAATGTGGGAAAAGACAAGGGACAGTTTTATTCCCACAGGAATGTTCTAAGTGGTCACCTACATTAGCAGTCTCCCATCAAAAAATCATTTACAACATATAAATATATATAAAAAGAAAGGAGAATTAGATCTATTCAATTGACAATATTCAATACAATGGTGTGTGCTGCCTCTAGATCTGATTTGTCTGTATGGCATCTATTAAAGCTGAGATTTCCAAATATAATTTGGGGGGTTCTGGATGCTTTTGCCATCCCAAACATCTTGATTTGCAGTCACATTCTTCAGGAAAATCCAGAAAGGAAGGAGTCAACCTTTGGCTGCCAGAATGGAAGCAGAGGCCTGTGTACACACACTCATGTACACAGCTTGAACTTATTTCACACTGCACACAGCAGTTGCAGGAAAGAGACTGTGAGGCAAAGTGAACCTAAACAGCAGACAAATAAACACAGGGTGATGGATTCAACTCCCCAAGCAGCATGAATGTCTTCTATGCTATAAATTAATTTCTGCCCCTCCCCATGCACAGATTAACTACAGCAGCAAAGAACAATGCAGACGCCCTTTCAAATAAAACGAACAGAAAATGAAAACCAAATCATACATTACTTAAAAATAATCTGTCTGAGGATGAACTAAAACATTTGTGACTCTGAAGCAGAATTCATACCTTTATTTCCAGCATCTTCAATTAACACCCCTAGGAAATTTAACAGTTAAATGAATGTTCTGGAGGGTGTACTGGATCCAGGGAAGCGGAGCCTGGGGCACATCAACTGCCTACAGTCTACAGGAGACTCCAAGAGCTTAAAGACATCAGCAATTTTTACTTCCATCTTGAGGCTATTACTCACAAATATACACTGGCTCAGCTCGGTAGATTCTAAGGGCATTTATAGCATGCCTAGAAATTAAATCAAAGCTAAAAAAAGCCGTTGTTGTGTGTCAGATCTCAAGCAGCCTGCTGGGCTCAGATGGGAAACGCTCCGTGGCTCTCCACGGAACTTCCTGGAAAAACCAAACGCTGCTGTGATGATTGAAGGCAGGACTGAAACACCACTCCAGGACCAAAACAAACCGTGGAACACAGGGCAGGAATGGGATGGAGATGGACAGGCAGCACACGAAGGAATCTTAACAAAGGTACCACGAGACACCTCAATAATTCGGCAATTAGAGGCTCTCAAAGGGCTGCAAATTCCAAAGAAAGTCAATGCTTGGGCAAGTTTTTGCTTTCCACGCTGGACACGAAGGGGGGTGAGCTAAACCCTGCCCAGCCTGACAGACAGAGCGGGAGCACCTCTGTGGGTCTGGGCTCTAGAGCCTGCCTTTGGAAATGCAGCTGGAAGGAGGCACCGAAGTGCCCGGCTCCTCCTTGGATTAGCGGATCACTGTAAGGTAACATAACCTCTCCCTTCATCAGTTACAGCCAGTGCCGGTGTCAAACGTGGCACAGAGCTTGCTGCTGCTCACCTGATGGATCTCCAATGTCTGTGTGCCTACACAGCCTGAAGTTAATTATTTTAGTGGCTGTTTTATGATAAAAGGTGAATGAGGGTGGGTTTAATATTTTGGTGATGGAGGTTACGTTAAAACAAACTTCAGTCCTCAACAGAAACAGAGGATCCTGCCCTCATCCCGTGTCTTCTGAGCAAGTGGTGCCTTTTCTACTTTGGTTATTTCCTTCAGTAAAGCTTTTTGGGTGCTCCAGGGTAGAAATTAACACTTGTTTTTAACCTATAAACCAGCTCTGATGCTCTGGCGAGCTGAGAACAGCATCAACGTATCTGGGACAAGAGCTGGAGAGTTTACTCTGATTTTTCTGAGATCAGGCTTTGCTTTATGCTTAGTTTCGTATATTCCTTGGTGATTCCTTAGGTTAATTTTTAAATATAAATGAATATTAGTCAGTTTAATCTCCGTTTGGATGCTATTGGAAAGGAGCCCCAGCGTGGGTGCAAGCCCAGCTGTGCCTTGCAAACGAGGAAAAGGAAGGGGATTGACAGCAGCTCTTGTTGCTCCCCAGCCCAGCTCTGCAGATCTCCAACAGCCACAGTGCTTTCCTTGGACCAACTCCCCTCCTTTTATTAGCTCCTAGCTGCTTTTCTGGGGAAGAAAATCAATGGAAACTGGATTTCTCAAAATATTTGTTTTGGTGTAAAACAAAGATAGCCCAAGAAAAGTACTTCAGGCAGAAATCTCATGACTGAAAAATTAGACTGGTAAGATTTTAAGACCAAGTTAAAAGTTACAGGTTTTCTTGGGTTTACTTTCTTTGAAAGCAACAGAAACCTACAGACTTTTTTTTGGTACAACAATGCTCAGGACCCTTGAGGGTCTCAGCACCACCTTCTGGCGTGATTTAAATCAGAAGAATTTTCATAAATAATATTAATTATTAGACTTCAATAATTTAGATTCCAAGACAGACACACAACACCACCCCTGAGCTGTAAAAGGTTTAACAAGACCCCTACAGTCCAAGCAGCAGAAGAGCTGCAATATTCCCTCTATGGCATGGGAGCAGGATGTGGAAAGTTGGAAGGTCAATGGAAAAACTTTGTGCCATAGGAACTCCATTTTGTTCCATTGTGAAATCACCAGGGGAAAATAAAGGGATGGAAGCCTTGAGTACAAACACAACCCTGAGCAGGGGGAGCAGCAGTCAGGGAGCTGCTGCAGCTCCGCGGTTGCGGTGGGAATTTGGGAATTCTGCTTTGTCCGCCACTTGCAGCTCTCTGCAAACCCCATTTGCCTGGGCGTTGCACAGAGAGCAGACCCAGCGCCTGGGAATGTGTCCCACAGAGCCTGGAGGCAGCTGGGAAAGCCGAAAACCCCCGAGACAGAGCTGAATGCCCCCTTAGCCCTGCCTAGGCCCGGGAAGGGTGGGCTGTGCCCAGGGCTGTGCCCAGGGATCGTGGCCGGGGCTGGGCCTGACGTGGCTCTGCAGGACCAGCCTTGGCCCAAAACCCCAACCCAGCCTGGGGGGACGAGTTTTATTCCCACAGGAATTTTATTCCCACCCTGCCAAAGGCAGAAAACGAGGCTTTGTAGAGCCAGCCCCTTATTCCCTGTCTGCAGCTGAGGGAAGAAATCCCAACATTGCCATGGCAAGCACTTGGCTCGCCCAAAACACGGGAGGTCCTTTCCTCGGAGCAGAGGACAAGCCCAGGAATAATTGTGAAAATAAATACTTCAAAACTTGGCTCTCTTTCTTCACCGCCACAAAAAGGAGCAGTTAAATCCATAACCTGAGTTTCAGACTAACTTTTATAAATTATTTCTCCTCTGCAAGAGTTAAGCAGCATTTCTTTGATCTTTGTGTATGAAATACTTCAACTTTCAGGGTAATCACAGTCAATGTCCACTCTCATTTTAAAGTCTAATTTGTGGCTTCAGTATTTACAATGTTATTTTGATGAAACACAAAAAATATAATTCATTCAGTATTGCTTATGTCTGGTTTGAAGTCCCAGATGTTGCAAATTGAAGTTCAGATATTCAGATTTTTCGCATCTTTTGGAATTTTAAACTGTGCCTATATGGGACAAAAGTTTTGCCTTCCCAAGGCTCCTTCCCTGACTGATCTCCTGTTGATTTCAGCATGATTTGGTTTCTACCTGACAGTAGAAGACAGAAACTGGCTAAAAGTAAATTCTGGATCATATTAAGGATTATTTTGCTTTCCCAGTAACATTATCCTGTAAGTCTACACAGTATAAACCACATAGCAAAGGAATATTTATATATGAATTATTTCCATACAAAAAGGAACTGATTTTTCCTCTCAGTGTAATATTATTGTACCACATACACGGGGCTGTCTGAAGAGGTGAAACCTGGGGTACAAGGTGGGAGAAACACTTAGAGCATGGATCAATAGAAAATAAAGAGCTGGAGGAGGTTCGCGGACTCTGACACGAAGCACAGCAACAATTTAAACAAGGATCAATACAAATGAAAGTTTATATTGACAGAAATATTCTCTAATATAAAGAACATGCCATTTTATATGTAGTAATAATTTAAAAAAAGGAAAAAGCTTTGGCTCAACCCTGTAAATAATGGGAGCACCTACAACATTTTCATGTTTTCCTGTCTTATTTGTGATTGTTTTTGTAAGATTGGATAAATTGTACTACCTTTATGTCCCTTAGGAAGAACATCTCAGTTTGAAAGGTTAAGCTCTGCAACGCTCTCCATGCAAACAAGGTCTGGCCAAGGAGAGAGCAGTGTCTTTTTTGGGAATGACTTCACTGCATCCCCTCCAAAATAAAACCGCTACGAGAAAATAGAGAATTCCTTCAGGTACAAACCAGCGTTTCCTTTGTAGCAGCATTCATCTCATCCATTTTGAACAGCCAGAAATGCACAAGGGCATCTCCAGAGCCCAGAAAGGAGAACAGCTCTGAGGCCACGTGAGCCTTTGTCACCAGAGACCGAATTTCCCCAAGAGGCACCGACAAAACTGGAAATAGGTGGCAAAGACAAAGCCAGTGAAATGCTTATAAAAAAAATAGCCCCATCCACTATCTCTGCCCCTTCCCATCTGGAATTTATTCTCGGGATGCTCAGTGCTCCTCACAGGTCCAGTGCTCCCCATTTCACACCACGGAAGGGCTGAGGGCTCTGGGAGCCCGTCGGATTTCCCAGGGATGCACTAATGTGTCAGACTTGTAAAATAGCTCTTAGTGCTGCAGCTCCATTTAGAGAAGGACGGAAACTCACTTTAAATACTTAAGGCTTTAATATCTAGTCCATTACTCTGCAGAAAGGTCTTGTAAAGAGTCAATTATGGGATACTTCTGATTCGATCCACATGCAAGGGAAATCCGCTCCTTTGCCTTTAAACCTCGGGACTAAGTGTCCTGTTTAAATAATTAGTGACACTTTTTCTTTGATCAAATTGATTCACATTGTTATTCTTTTATGTTAATTTAAAGCTTAATCCATGTAAAATCCAAGACAGATCTTAATCCATCATTCAGAGGGCTTTTACGAAAAGGCACCACCATGAGATTGTCCAGAAAACACGACAGGTTAAAGACAGTAGTGAACCAAATTGAAGTAAAATGGTAAAATGCCCTTTTTTCTTCTTTTTTTTGGCCTTCTAAAAACCTGTGAATGACTAACCCAGTTTATAGCAGTAGCAGGGTAACAATTTGGAAATAATTGTGAGTGGAGACACAAAGCTGGCAGCTGCCCTAGCACAAACCCCATTCCCCAGCATGTTCAATAATGAAGCCAAAATCTGGGCGTCTCCTGCTATTAAAAATGTGTTAATAATGGAAAATATTTTAAAATAAACTGCAGTTACTTTTACTTATATTCTTGTTTTCTCCTCAAAGCTTAGTTGCCCAGGTTACAGGGAAGTTACCAGCAACAAAGTTGGAATGGTTTTCAGACAGAGCTTGTTAAGGTGCTCAGCCAGTAGAGTGTGCAGGAGAAAAAAACACTTTCAATATTTTAAATTTCCATATTTTGGTAAGATTTCTATAAATCTACAAATGAGAGGCTGATAATACAGTTACCTCTATAAGCGCATAAATATTTAAGTTTTGCCCAAGCCCATAAATTCAGGAGGCTTTGCCAACTCTTTACTTGCTTTACACATTCAAATAATCAAAATTAGTATCTCAAAGCTGAGGTAAAAATTCATTACAATCTTACTGGAAAGTGATCTCATAATTTCTGGATATCAGTTATATTCTAACCACAACATTTCAGATGTCTGTGTGTTTTCTGATAATAATTAAGGAGTTGTGCTTCTAGACAGAAGCAATTCTGCTAAATGACAGATGAGGCACAAGAAATACTTGGCTAAAATACTGCTGGCTGTGTCTTCAGAAGACTCCACAGAGGATTTAAACCCTCCAAGTGTCTTTCTAAAATATTACTGCAACACTGCGGAGGAAATAACAACAGCAAATATTCCACAACAATAACAGTTTAAAAAATCAAGGCAAACAAGATGACTGTTTTGTTTATCTCCATGACAAAATCTTCGAGCAAAATTATTTTCTAGGGTGACTAATGGAAGGGAATTGCTGCAAAATTCCCACTTGGGGATGAACAGCTGGGTCTGGAGGACCTCTGCTGTCCAGGGACTGTACAGCCACACACTCCCAACACCAGCTCTGCTCAGCAGCCATGGGGAACAGCCTTGCCTTGTCTTCAGCAATTCCTCTGGCTGCGCAGTCACTGTGAAACTGTCAGAATGAGTTCATTTAGCTTAATAAACTCTACTTCTGTAAAAGACTGGCTCAGCCATCTATGGTTCATAAAGTTTGAGACTCTGTGAGAATTTCCACAGGAATATTTTGATTCACCTGCTTAAATTCGTACAGCGGTGATGAAACTTGGGGGGTTGTGGATATTTTCCTTTCCCAATTTCAAATAGAGTGGAGTGAAAAGAAATTTACAGGTGGCACTGGGGACACCAAAGCACTGAAGATCCAGCAGATCCAGTGTGGTCACACCAGACACAGCAGCTGCAGCCTGGTGAGCTGCACACTGGTGAACCCAGCTGGAGAGAAAACCTTCACAGGGTTCCTTCTGCACAGGAACAACCTCCATCCTCCGGGAGAAATCAAAATAACTGGAGACAATGGGATGAGCTCCAGGGCAACTCCAAACCATTGGGATCCATCCCCCACTGACTGAATGCCACAGACACAAGTGCCTCTTGTGTACAAGAGAAATATAAAAGTTACGGCTGCAAACGTCAGTAAGAAAAAGAATGCCTTGCTATTAAAGCAACGAGGCATTTTAGGGGGCATGAGAAAGGTAAGGATTTTATTCTGCTCTTTGAGCCTTGGAGAGATTCCCCTGTCTGCAGCATGTTGAGCCCTGGGCATGCAGAGTTCATACACAATCGACAGACTTATAAAAGCAGCTGGGGTATAGTCTAATCTTGGTTAAGCTACTAATTTTCCTTTATTAAGGAATAGATTTTATTTTTCAGGAAAAGCTGGCCAGCAGAATGCTGCCCCAGCACTGCTGAATGCCACGTGAAGGGAGGCTGCCCCAGGCACTCCCTCGGTGTCCTGCCCTTGACAAGTATTCTCCTTTTAGAGGTATTAAATCTTGGCAACATCCACTGCAGTTCCCACTTAAGCTGAAGTAAGTACATGTACAGAAGGGCTCTGTCAACATATCTGGAAAGATGTTTGGATTAACTAACAAAACCTATTTCAAATCTCAGATAATAAAATGTCCTCCTAAATCCTAATTGCAACTTTCATCTTGTGTCTTAGGCCCTGGCAGCAGCTGATGTGCCGATACAGATCAAGTGTTTAGTTTGATAAATGCGGCTTACGAGGGTCTTGGTATTGCTGACTGACAGAGTAGCTGAATAGGATCCAGCCTTCTAAAGGTGATTATCTGCCTAAAGAAGGAAGAAGATGAGCACAGGACAACCTTGTTTGTCATTTTGTGCACTTAATCAGACAAAGCTCATAATGCTAAGAGCTTCTCTATACTATCAAAAATAAAACACAAGCAGCTTTCAAATAAATTACACCACCATTTTACAGAGGGGGAAAGCCATAAGCGTGCGTTGGAGAATTCTCTTTTAGTTGCTGTTTTTCAGCTGAAGAACTTGTAACTGGAACATTAAACCATATTCCCAGAGACTTTTCCTCACACTGCTGAGGTTGGAGTGGGTTGCAGCCAAGCCTCACTATACAGGACACAAAAAGCAGCTTTTTTTGTTTTAAACGATATATCCAAGCAGAGTCTCTAGTTAGATAACAAGATTTGTCCCTTAGGTTAAATTGCTACCTAAAAGGAATAGAAATATAATGCTCTTTCCAGGAAAATACCCACCCACTAATACCCCTTCTCTGTACTGAGATAACACCAGGGGTATGTGGGCATTGCTCTGGCTCTGAGTCTGCACAAAAGATAATAAAAACAAATGCAAGAATAAAGCAATTCTAGTCTAATCTGGCAGAGTGGTAGATTTCTCACTTATGGATTTAATTTACACAGCATTATGTTTAAAGGAGGTCAGTGAGCAGTGTCCTGTTACACCTTCCTTTCAGTTTGTTTTATATGACAAAGAAAAGAATAATTCATTTTCATGAAGCTCTCTTGACTTTCAAAAGGGAAAATTTGAGAGGGAAAAAAAAATTTACTCTAGTTTCTGCTTTAAAGTCAATACAAAATCCACAGCCATGTCACCAATTCCTATATGGTAAAATATCTGTGATATTTACTTCACACTTCTTTAACAAAGAAATTAAATTAAATTCAGTTAAAAACTACCATAAATACAAATGTGGTATAAAAAGCAGACTTATTCAAACTACATACAAATAAACAGCATTTTCAGTGGGGAGTTCTCCACCATTTAAATGGCAAAACAAAACCTCCAAACTGAAGAAGCAATAAAAGTACCTAAGGAACACAATTGAAAAAATCATAGGAATCAAAAATCTCAACTGAACTATGTTCAATCCAGAAAAAAATACACATTTAGAATTGCTAATAACTTGTTACTGGCAGCTGATGGTAACTAATGTTATTCTCAATTTCATCACAATGTAATAGCAATTCAATTCTTATTTTCATATTGAAATACGAAGTCTGCACTTGTGTACAGCAAATATCTATAATTATAAATATACTTCATACAGCAAATATTTAAGCAGCCCGAATTCTGAAGTGAAGGGTGTTTTCTGTAAAGGATGTGAGCAGGCTCAGTGACAGGAGCACTCACACAGTGCTGACACCGAGAATTGCACTTTTTGGTTGTTGACTGATATCACAATAAATATATTTCTGTTCCCAACCACAACATTTTCCAGCAAATTATTTCCAGTATCACTTATTCCTAATCATTTCAGAGCTGAAAGGTTTTGATTCTCCACTCTGTCACTCCAAACAATTTCCAAGTGTCCTGTGATCACACCTAATTCTCCATCTACATCATTAGAAGGATAAAGTTGTTACACTTGTAATGGTATTTGTCCTACTTTGAACGTTACCAAACTGTTTTCTCTAATCCTTTAGGAAACACCATAATGAGGCTCATCTAATGCCTTCGACTAGTTAGGAAGGCAAACTCAAAGATTTAGCTCCTCAGTCTGTCTCTAAATCTTCTAAGTGAAAGATGATTTACAGTTAAGCTATGAAAAATGTGACCACTCTCAAGTCTGGAAAGTCTCAATGTGACTGCAGGGAACTTCAATCCCGAGGAGAGATTGAGTCTCCCTCACTGGAGACTGCCTGGCTTAGGGAATCAGCAGCTGGTGTGAAACATTCATTAACTTATAAAAGCTTTATAGACCTGTCTGAGCTCCTATTAGGGAAAAAATGGTCAAATTTTGCACTGAAAACACTGATCTGAAAGGTGAAGTTTACAGCTTCTGTGTTGGAGATGTAAATGAAATGTTTCTCTGTCCCACTCTCAAAAACGTTATAAAATCAAATAAACCAGAAATCATTGCTGTGAGAAAAAACAGAGTCATCTCAATACATCAGGACAAACATTTACAGAAATTCAAAGAGAAAGTGGGGTTCTTGTTATGATGAAGCCAAATCCCCATCCTTTGGGAACTGAATCCAAAGGGTCTGGAGAACAAAAGGATAGGACTGACCTTAGAGGAGCCATACAACATTTATAAAGACTAGACTACATTTTATTTAGGATTAAAAGCAAAGATTTAATAACTAATTCCACAGTGAGCAAATCAAGAGGTGAGAAGAAGAATGGGACCTATGCAATTCAATTGAAATATAAATTCATTTGTAGCAAGCTTTTGCAGGTTGATGTTTGTCTCTTGTCTTGTCAGAGACCCACTCCAAGCTCCAGCCCCTGTTAACTCAGGCTCTACTCAGCATTCCCAAATAGGCTGGAATTTACAATACAGCTCTGCCCAGTTAAAACAGCACCAGCTGATCCAAATTAATAAAACTCAAGTCTCCAATAAACCAGTGGAAACTGTTTTGTTAAACTGAAATTTTCATTTCATAATTAACCCCTGTGCAGGGCAAAAAAGACAAAACTGAACCTGCAGCCAAATCAAAGGACCAGAACTGAAGAGCTGAATTTAATATATCAAAGCCAATATTGACCAAAACATGTATTTAAAGAAATGGATTGAAAAAATCTGATAAATATATAAAAACTTTGAAGCAAACCAGACTAGGGAATATCCAAATGACATCTCTGAAAGCAAATTTGGGGTTATTCCTAAAAACCACTCCTAATTAGAGTCAAAGAGGACTATTTCCTTGCAAAAATTTTCTTCTGTCTTAAAATTCTGTACACTGAGCAGGAATTTTATTACCAGTTTGATGGCCCAACAATAATCACCTCGGTGTATGAGCAGCTCTGCTCAGGCTGCCACCACCGTGCAGAATTTAAACCTCTGCTCCCCTCCTCATCCAGAAAAATGAAATGGCTGGAAAGAAAAGCAGAGCCTCAGAAAGGAAACTTTAAAGTGGTTTAGAATAGAAGTAAATGCACATCCAATGAATTTATTTCTAAAACTATTTGGAATAGCCACAAGTTCCTCATATGGAAATGAAAATGAAAGCAAAGATGAAAGAGCACAAGTTTAGTGCCCACTCTGCCTTCCTCCTAAGAACGTATTCCAGCAGAAATCTGGGAAAGGAGCGCTTTCGATGGGCTGTCAAAGGGCCAAGCACTGCGCGGGCCAGAGGGGGGTCCAGTTTGAGCAGCAGCCAAAGCACCTGCTGCAACATCATCCCTCAGCTCCCGTTTACCTGCGCAGAAAGAGCAGGTAAAGGTTATTCCAGTAGCTCCTTTCCAGTGACCAGCATTTGCGCGTGGAGCTTTTTGTCTGTTTTGTCTGCCGCGCAGGTCCAAAGGAGTTTTGTTTGCGCCTCGCCATTCGGAGAAGCCCAGAGAGGCTTCATTTACCCGAGGAGCAAACGCCAGCATCCCCCGCGGCACCGGGCGTGCCGCAGCCCTGGCCGCTCCTCACCGCCGTGTCCCTGCTCCAGCACACTGATGGAATAAATAAATTCCGGAGGGATCAGCCACAGAAGAGCCCCCCCCGGTGCCCAGGGGGGTCTGAAGTGCTGTTTTTGTTGGCCTGACCGCAGCACTGAGAGCGCCAGCCCAGGCTCACGTGTGACTCAGGCAGGGCAAAATGAACATCTCCAATAGAGCAGGGAAGCCGTGAATCGCTTATTTGTTCCGAGGAATCTGTTCAAAGTGTGCTTTGAACTTCCCCGAGCTGTGAACGGGGACCAGGAAGAACGGGAGAAAGGGGAGAGAGAGCAAACAAATCCCATTTTCTGATTTACAGTTCCGCTGGCCTCAGTGGTGCTTTCCTCACCTTTGCGCTGGGAATAACTCCAGATTTAAGAAGTTCCTTCATGCCGTGAAAAGCTTTGATCCACGGTTTGATCTCATCACAGCATTGTCAGTCTGCCCTTAGCACACATCAACAAGTAATGTGCATTTATTTTATAATTATTTCTGTAATATTTCAGATTTTTAAGGGGGAAAAAATTCTGATAAAAGGTGGACACGGTGTTATTGTTCTCAGTAACAACTCCAGTGAAAAATAAGGTAAAACTACTGTCAAATAATAGATGCAGAAGCATCTACGTTTGTCAGAGACTCATTTTTTTATCTCCTATCTCTGATATTACAAATTATTCCCACAATCTTCAGAGAGGAAGGCAAACAATATAAAATATTCACTTACAAGTAGCTTATATTTTGTATTATGGCACCACTTACAAATATTTGACTATTGTGCAAAACTTTACAGGATTCTGTCCAAACACATCTGGCAAATCACCTGCTTATACTTAAAGCTACAGTGCTAATCTTATTAATGCTTAATATTCCCTGTTCTGGCTTTATACACAGAATACCAATGATTTAGAGTTAAGTAAATAATTGTATTTCTGCAGGCATCAGAGTGAAAATCTCAGAACCTTGGCAGACCAGAACGTTCTGTAATACTGAAGAGAAAAATCAGTCCTATTGGAAAAAATAAATTTAAAAATACGTATTTCCAGGTTGCAAATAAAAAAAAAAAAAATCACATTTTTTTTTAACAGCACGATCAGTTTTTGTGTTATTAATTGGCTAGAAGTTCATTTAGGTACTGGGCTGGGTGGAAATAACACCAGTGTTCTGCTGCCACCTGCAGCTGAACCAAGAGGCCTCATTTCTCCAGCAGCAACCCAAGTGTGGCTGAAGTTACACATTATTTTTAGCAATTAGTATCATATATCCAGGGTTATTATCCCCAAATCTGTCAAATTTTATTATCTTGCATGGGTGAAGAGAAAACTGGTGAGAAATTCAAAAGGCTGATGCACCCACTTGAGCAATTCAGGAGAAAAAAATGTATTTAAGCATTGAAGAGTATGAATATATGTCAATTAAGCACGGAATATTCAATACTTGCAGGAAGAATTTCAAACTGGTCTTTATTTAATATTGAAAGTATTTTCACATACTGTAATGCCTCCTTTTGGTCTTCCCATATGGAAACCAGGACCAAATAAAAGAAAATATAAGGATGTATTGCTCTTCTGTGTGGGCCTGACAAAAAAGGTAACACAAAAATCAAATTCTGTTTCTTCAGAGCAAGCTATTAACAAAAAAAAGGGTAAAGAACTAAACCCCAAGTAAACATGCTGTGTTTTAAACCTGTAGATGTTCAGAAATCAATGTGTTCACTACTTGTTATTCCTATCATTTCTACAAGCTTTGGATCTGTTTAACCTTTCATTAATAAAACACTCCAAATACTTCTGGAGCCATCACAAACATACTTGTCACAAGTCCTTGTGCTTTCCTTGTCACCACAATCTATATAAATAGTTTCCTGAGATTACAGGTCATTCCTGCAGGAATGAGGCAGCAGCAAAGATCTTTTCCAGCCTCCAACCACATCCTGATCCCTCTCTCCGGGTGTGTTATTTCTAATATTTATTAACATCCAGAAGTCACCCAGCCCTGGATCTGAAGTGACGAGTAAGACTCACAGCCACAGAAATTAAATGAACAACCTCCCACTCATCTTTCAGCATTGTGCAAAATGTTCTGAATTTCTCAGTAAGTTTTAAAATAAACAAAGCCAGTGCCAAGAAAGACTCTTAAAGCTGGAGATTAAACCAGAAACTTTCTGTAACAGATCTCCAGCTATGAATGGTCAGTTCTGAATGGATAAATTCTTACAGAATTTATACAGAATGGAAGTCACTTTTATGCACATATCCATGTCTTAATGCATGTGTGTATCTGGATCTCTGCTCTCATTCCATCCCAGATCTCTGCTCTCATTCCCTCCTGGATCCCTGCTCTCATTCCAATCCAGATCCCTGCTCTCATTCCATCCCAGATCTCTGCTCTCGTTCCCTCCTGGATCCCTGCTCTCATTCCATCCCAGATCTCTGCTCTCGTTCCCTCCTGGATCCCTGCTCTCATTCCATCCCAGATCTCTGCTCTCATTCCCATGCAGCCATGGGAAGCACCCTGGCACAAGCTCACAGTGACCAAAGTCAGCTGGTATCAGTATCTCAGCACAGCTCTGGCACCAGTGAAACCAGATCCATGTTCTATATTCCCAAATGCAGGAATTTCAATGGATCATGGGGAGCTGTGATGGGTTTGACAACACAGTGCTCTAACAACAAAACCATCAGGCAACGTTTGCTTATTCACTTCCAGGAGGATGCCATGGCTGCTCCTGGCACTCTCTCCCATAGCTGCTCCTATTGATTCTGCAGCTTTCCATTTTATGAAATCATACATCTCCTCCCAATGTGTGTGTGTGTGAAACTCATCACTTCTGGTAATGTCATCAGCCATGAATTATTGCTGTGCTACATCGAGACTTATTCAGAGTTTCTTTTGGCACTTCACGTGCTCACTTCCACTTTCTGTCTGAAGCATTGCAAGATCATTAGCTAAATCTGGAATGCAATTGGAGAACATGCAGGCTGACAGAAGGATCTGAACCTTAGATTCCAGAGAGAAAAATAACTTATCAGGCAGATATCCTTCTTGCTTGAAATATCTGGCACAGTGTTCCCTGGGAAACCACTCTGGCTGGATGCCACAGCAACTCACATGAACTCACGCTGGGTTTACTGCAAATTCTTGATAGCAAAAAAATGCACACGTCTGGTAACAATCACAGCTGGGCATTGTACCATCCTGTAATGCAATTCTGTGCACCCAAAGAGGATAAAACTATCCTGCCCTTCCTAGCCATAGCTGAGGAGGAATTTACTCAGGGACACTGCAAGGGCAATAAAGCTGCTCCCTCCATAGGTGAGTTTCATGCTCTGAGTTGTGCCCACATGCTGGCAGAGTGGATCTGAGTGTTCTTATCCTGACACACACAAAAAATACCCAGGGATGCAGAGTGACCGTGCAGCTCCTGCTTTCTCTTGGTCATTTCTCTGTATTTCCTCACATGGAACCTCTCTAATGAGTGACCTGCTAAACAGGTCACAAAAGAGCTCAAAGTGACAGTTCTTCCAGAGCAGGTGAATACCTGGAGAGCTTGATGTGACTCTCAGTCCCAGATGAGAAGTGCAGAGCATGCTCACATCAGAGGCAGCACTACCCGGGCCCTTCGTTAGGAGGTGCAGAGCTGTCAGATTGCCCAGGCCTCTCTGGGGATGGATCTAAATGAATTATTCAGCAGAACACTGCCAAGCTGAACAGTTTTTTGATGGAAAAACAGGAAAAAATTTGGGAACTCTAGGAAACATCAAAAAGAAGTTAGAAAAAGAGCAAGGAAAAAAGAGCCTGAGTTCTCTTCTGCTCTAACTGCCGTGCTTGGAGCAGCTACTGGCACTTCCTGGATGGTCACTTCATGAACTAATTGGTTCATCATTTTTAAGATGAAATGCTCTGTGCCTGGACAAGTTTTGCTTTTGTACTTTTCTAATTCCTTCATCCTTTCAGTGGCTTTAATGCAATTCAGTGCTGACTCAGTTCATGCAGGAGAGATGCACAGTTTTAGTTTGGATAGGAATTAAGAGGCTCTCCAGTAGCAGCAAGTTTTTCCTTCCTGCACAAAACGCTTTTTCCCTTTAGCACGCCATCCTTCCATTGTGCCCCTAATCAAATAAACTGATGAAAGTAAACATCTGTAATTCAGGAGGCGTTTGATCACTGCATTTGAAGCCAGGGGTTCTTTTACAAGTGAGCTGCCCTCTCCCAGGGTGGGACACGTGATTGCCCAAGTCCTGTTGTTACAACAGACATGCTTAAACCACCTATTGTGTGTTCTCTCCATAATTCTATTTGTGGTTTTGTTCTGTCCTGGCTCCTGCTCTGTGAGCTCCTGCCTCCCCTAATCCTCTTTAAATGAATGAGACACAGTTCTGAGGCCCAGAGATCTTGTTATCAACAATTACCAATTTCTGCCTTTTTGCAACACTTAAGGAATCAAAGGTACAAAGAGGATATTAAAGATCTTTCAAATACATGAATCAATAAGCCCTATTGGATTAAAAGAATTTATCAGCAACCCTTTCATAAATCTGGAAGCATTAAAACTAAGAAATATTACAGTGACCCCAGGTTAAGTACAATAAGGAACAGAGCTGATGAAACATGGCTAATGATTGTATTTGAAATACACACACTCAGGGGGCTGGAAAGGCACTGGAGGTTGGCCCCCACCCTCTTAACCGTGCCCCACACCATGATTTCCATTGTGCTGGTACATCATGAACGTTCCCAGTCCACAGAACAAAAGAAAGCAAAAAGCCCATTTTTCGTAACAGAAAGACTCAAGGAATTGGAGGGCCCTGCAGCCCTGCAAAGGCTGGTTCTAAAGCATTTTGGCCACTTAAAAAAAAGAATATTTCCTCGCTACCAGCCCATGCTAGCTCCATTTGTGTTATTTAGGAGTTTTGAACCACCAGAGAACTCCACGTTTCCAAACATCGTTTAGACAAATACCTGGCAAGGAAAAGCAAAGTCCCCTCCCCACCATGGTCAGACCTGCAGGGAAAAGGAGGAAAGGAATGTTATTAAAACTAAAATAATCCTGTGGCACTTTCATGATTTTGATAACCCAGTAAGTTTTCTTTCGGTAATTCTGTAGCAAAACACAGGTTAAATAACAGGAGAGTTTTATAATGCACAGCGTGATCAAAATCAAAGTTGGGGGAAAAAACCTCTCTTCAAAGGTGAAATGCTTTTAATGCTTGATGGGAATTTGAAAAAGATCAAAATAATAAAAATTACATTGAATTTGGGATGCTACAAAAAGTATAAAAAATTCCTTTCCATTATAAAGAGAGTCTTGTTTTTGTGTCACTTGTTTGATGTCTAGAAAATCTCATACCTTACTAAAGCTACCACCTACACCTCTATTAATTCAATTTATTTAAACAAACCACTGCAGGATTACTGAAATATATATTTGTTCCATTTCAATGAACATCTAAGCACCGTGTCCCTACAATAATCATATTCATTCCAGAGATAAATATTTTATAGCAAGACCTTACTATAAAGTTAGTATATTAACTTTATTCTTTACTCAAACTCAAGAGACAAATTAATATCCACTCTATGCTGATACCACACATAAAAAGTACTTAATTTAATTGGAATAGCTGGTAGAGTAAAAGGAAAAAAAATATTAAAGACTGCATTGGAATCCTAACACCCTTTTACAGCCCATAGTATATTTATTTCTTTACTGCCTAACTCTGATGGGTTTATTTTCTTTTCTCTATGTAGAACCTTTACCTCTAAGTTGCATTTGAGAGATTAGAAAGTGGATGGAAATTCTTCATAGAAAGGGGCCAAATTCTGAAAGCCCTTTTAACTATTAATAACAATAATTTAAAAACATGGGCAGACCTGCATGGCTATTGGCCAAGCCTCTGTCCAGTGCTTTAAGGTGATAAGAATTTAAAGATTCACGTATCCAGAATATCAGGTTAATCAGCTAAACCCAAGCAGCAGTTTAATCCCATGGCCTGTCTCTGACAGCATTATTTGCTTCAGTCACACCTGAGGTGACGGGGAGTGCCAAAATTGAGGTGCCCAGTTGTGGACCCCAGTAACAAAGTGGATAAAGCTTTTGGAGCCAGTTCAGCAGAGGGGCACCAGGAGGGGCAGGTGGAGGGGGGAGCCCGGGGGGAGCTGGGCATGGGCTCGCAGAGCCTGCAGAAGGGCAAGTTCCAAGGGGGCACAGCAGCAGAGCCCGGGTAGCCCGGGGTCCTGAGGAGGTGGGAGCAGCTCCATCCTTAATTCCCGAGCTCTGGGCTGTGCTCGGGAATTAACAGGAGGAATTCTCACTGCACTGAAGGAAACAAAACAAACAAAAAGCCCTCTCTGAGGGAATAACTCAGCAGCGCAACAGGCCAAGAGAGGCAGGGAAATCTCCACTCTTCCTCCAAAGTTTGGAGATTGGACAAATTCCCAAGCAAGCTGGTCTGAATTCAGTCCTGCTTTGAGCAGCAGGCTGGACTGTGGATCTCCCAAGGTCTCTTAAACTCAACTCAAATAAAGCTGCTTTAGGCCAGGCTTAACATCCATCTGAATCCACAAGACCGTTCTTCTGAGAGTGGCCAGAAGTGACCAGGAAGAGAAAAAAATCAGGACAATTATAGTGACTCACAGCCCTGGTGGGGTGTTTCTTCTCTATTAACATCTTGTTTCCAATTCTTGGAATAATTAAATCAATTCTTGTTGCAGGGCTTTCTTCCATGAGTATTTCTAATTGCTTTTGAATCCGTTTACGCACAAGGCACAAGTCACAACCTGCTCCAAGGAGTCTCACAATCCAATTCAACAATGCAGGAAAAGCACCAGAGCCTTTCATGTACATCAAACACTTCTCATTCATTGTTGAGCTCTTTTCTTTTTTTTTTCTCTCATTAGAAACCTTTTTCTTTTTTTGTTATTATATTCAAACAAAGTAATCAAATGCAATCGAGCTTCTAATGATTCTTTTGGAACCGAGGCAGCAGTGATAAAAATGTCCTTTTAAGCTTTGTTTTTTTTCTCTCCCAGGCCTCTGCACAGGTCTGGCTGTAGCCAGAAGGCACCTCCAGCCAGATGAGGCATTTTATTGCTGAGTGGCTCCAGGAGGGCAGGGTCTGGACACAGAAGCTCATGGCTGTTCAGGACTTGATATCTATGCAATTCTTATTTTGAACATATTATTTCTCACCATGACAGCTCCAGAGAAGAGAGGTTAAGAACAATAAAGGGCTGCCCTCCCCTGTCTTTCAGCAGCTGTTTCTCCTCTTCTGAAGGTTTGCACTAAATTTAACTCTGCATTGTTACCAGAGCTGTCTCCTCCCAAACCTTTCAACACGTGTTTGATGATCCCTCAGTGAGTAACTGCTCCTCTCCTCTGCTGCTGGGTACACCAGGGGAAATGGGCTGAACCTGCACAGAGACTGAGGCTGCACGTGGAAAACCCTTGCAGCTCCAGGAGCAGCACAACTCGAGCAGGGCTGCCCAGGGAGCCTCTGGAATCTCTTCCAGTGAAGGTTTTTAAGGGGGCAAACATTTCACAAAGGTGGTCTTGTTATGATGCCCTGGGTTTTAGCTTTTGTATTTTTATATTGCGCCCAGGGCGGATCCTTTTGGGGAATTCAATAAATACCTGTTTTATTCCTTTTGCTCTGTCTGGTCTCTGTTCCAGGTCAGCCTTTCTGGGCATCAGTTCTCTTTGAGCTCATCCCAAACCAGAGCATCTCTCCGGTCCCATCCTTCAGTGATTTCTGTGCTTGATGGATTCTTTTCCAAATCGTGGCTTCTGTGCATTGTGCAAACCAAACTTTGCTTCCAAACCACTCCATTCTCCTGCTGATGCACCAGACTCTAAAGTCTGTACACACCATAAGTACAGCAAACCCTAAACACGTCTAAAGTTTTATGCAACTCAAATAGATCACAGGGGTTTCCCTTTTTAAAGGTAACACCAGATTTTTGTGTTATTCTCCTTTTCCAAGTATCCAAATGCACTCCATACATTCACCATTCAGGTAGAGACCAACACAATTAGAAAGACATAATTTTTTAAAACCTAATTCCAGAAGAAACAGCATTTTCTGGGCTCCCTTATTCTACTTGCTGAAGTTTGTCTTAAATTATTATAACTTTTACATGTTAAACCATTTTTTTCTATTTAAACATTGAATTTTCAAATGAGATTACCTGGGAGAGTCATTTCTCCTATTTTATCTTTTTTAAGAGAGCAATGAAAATAGAATATTTTCAAAGTTTGCCCCAAAACAGGAGGGTTTGATTTGGAAAATGGGAAGATTATTTTAATTACATCTGTAGAAACTGCTTAAGAAACCTTCTTGAAATTGTCCTAATCATAATGAACACTTTTAGGTGTATTTTTAGACAACTAACAGTTATATCAAGGGGGGGAAATTGGGCATGTTAAGAACAAAATGATGAACTGAACTATGAAGCTCATTGATATTTCAACAATGCATTCAATGTTAGTATAACATATTTTTAATAGAATTTAAACTAAGCAGAACCCCCTGAATAAACCTCCACTGGGAGAAATACTCAATTACTTTCTGCATGCATAATACCCCTCCATAATAATCTTCAACTTCTAGAGGAAAGGAGTTGAAGTTTTTAACCAGGGATTTGGTCACACTTCATCAGTATCATATTTACATGAGCTCAGCCAAACACCAGTGAAAGTTTTACTGTCAACTTACTTTGCATGTTCTGTTATTAATCCACCCAAAGCCCATTGAGGTGCTCCCCGAGGTGCAATCAGCTCTCAAATGTTGGGAAGGGTGTTTAAAATCGAGGCTAAATGGATTTGCCAAGGTATGGAGTTTGTCCTATGGCAAGTTTCAAATGTGTAACGCAATTAAAAACATTCTGTAGGGCCAGCTCTAAAAATGACAGAGAAATAATGCAGAATATGAAATATGGGAATGCTGTGCACCTGTATGATTTGTACACATTTATAAATACATCATAAAAAAAAATCTAGAAATCCTATCTACAGACAAATCAGACACGTCCTAATGGATTTGGACACCCTACAGATAAAAAATACAAGACAATACAAGCATTTTAAGTCCATGTGCCTTTCACAAGTGTTCCATGTGTATTTCTACACAGCACCAGCAATTTTTAGCTCTTTATCAATTACAAATAATCGCTTTCTATATGGGAATTTAGGCTCCAAAAAGTGAATATGAACTGTTCTTGAAGTTAGTCACATAAAGCTGCATATTTTAAGGCCATAAACTTCCCAGTCTATTAGAAATAGAGCACATTTGTATTTTAAGGGGTTTTCCAAGTGCAAGTGTGATTTACATTGTTCAGACACTTCCAGTTATTATTCATTTCCATGAAGGAATGCCCAGGAGAATGGCTTGGAATGATTCATCTTAGACTTGCACCAGTTCTGTACTTTCTGTTTACACCTGTGCCTGTGGCAGAGGTTTTGGTCAGGTTTTTGTGGGTTTTTTCCCCCAGAGCTATATTTTCCCTCTGAGCCACCTCAACAAGCACCATACCCCTTATTTTACAAATACTGCCATCCTTACAGAATATTTGAAATATTCTATGTGTTAGCTCGGAAAAAAAAATCCATATAGTAGTCAAGAACTATCAAGGTCATTTCCTTTAGATGAGTTATGTTTTGTCTGGATTTTGCAATTTTTTTCCTCTGGCAACATATGGCCAATCAGAATAAGAAAATCCCATCTGTTTGCAATTGGTTTCAGCTACCATGCTTTAGTCTGCTGGTAATATTTTGAATTCTAAGCTAAGTAGGTCTTAAGCTGAGATTTTTATTTTTTTTTTTAACAGATCTCTACAAAGGAGAAGATCCCAAACCAGGTTTAAATCAGCAGCGATACTTTGAGAAATAATTTTGATTTTTCATTCTATATTATGATCAGAATAAAAGCGTTTCTAGAGCTGTAGCTCTTAAAGATAAAAGCTTGTAAAGATACAAGGGAAGCGAAAGCCCCACTTAGAGTGTTTTTAATATTTATATAGAGCCCAGTAGAGCATTCATTGTGCTGAGATCAATAATTGTGTGGAGTTCTGATTTAAAGCATCAGCTGATAGCAAAGCCTGGCTGCTGCTGGCATTGGAACCACACTGGACTTGCCCAACCAGCTCGGAGTGAAGCTCCTCTCTCATCATCTCTTCCTGCCAAACAAACACCTGGGTGGGGAAAGGAGCTGATGAACCAGGGCTGCAAGCCCAGGCTACGTTTATTTTTGCTGGATTATTTATAATCCACACCATTCCTCCTTTCTAAAATTCTGCCATTGAGATGTCCTTGGGAGCGTTCACATCACCACTTCTAAAGCAGTAAAACTCCTTTTGAGGAACCCAGCCCAAGCGGCCATGACATGATCACATGGGATACTGAACTTACAAAAAAAGAGGGCAATATTTACTGTATTTCAGTTTTTATTCACTACAGGGTGCTGCACCAGATGCTATGAGAGGTGACTTAGGAGATTTTCCTACTTGTTAAGTAGCAACTAAACCAAGTTGCACATTCACAAGACAAGGAAATCTTTGAGATTAGTGTCTGATAAGGGAGTAAATAAACCCTACACCAAACAGGAATAATAATCTCAGCATTTCAGTTATTAAACCTACTGTGCATCAAATCATCTCAGCAGTGCCTACGAGGAAAACTTTGGACAATAAACACCTGATAAATCATCCATGCAGAGACACAGTTAAACACAAACTCATACCGCGTCCACAAGCAAATGAAAATATCAGGGCAGATTTATTAGCTTGTGGATGTTCCTAATTACTTGAAAAACTATAGGCTTACTACCAATGGTAACAGCAATCTGTAATAAGACCCTAAATCTTCGAAAAGAAAGGAGTCGCTTATTGAAGAAATGGTTTCATTTTCTCTCTCCTTTTATTCTTCAATCTTGGAACACAAAGCAAATATCTGCTGGGCCAGGGCAGCAGGCCCTGAGCAGCTCTGTTATCCTGTCACCCCCAACAAGGCTTCCTATAAGTATGGCC
>WAAG01021410.1:298-22681 GCA_013390105.1 Tichodroma muraria
TTTTGGTTTCTTTTGTGAAAGATTTCTGCTGGGTAAAGTTTTATGTGCAAATGCTTGAAGTACCATATTTCTTGGTACTGCCTCACACTCTGTTACGTCCTAGACTTTCAGAAAACTTGATCTACTGGTTACTAGCATATCAGATATTCTGATTTAGGGTACTTTGTTGTAAACAGGCAATAGGGTGGAATAACATGAATGAATAATTACTACAAACCTGGTCAAACTTGTATGTTCACCATTTCCGCTAGGGTCGCTGGTTTCAGAATGTAGTAGGTGATACTGTAAGACTATTGTAGGCCCTCTTCTTTCGCACCTATCTTTCCTTCTTCTTCCATACTGCCATCCTAAGATGCCTTAGTCTGCCCAATTACATACCTCATTAACCATTTTTTCATATTTAGTCATGATGGCAATTCTATCACTCTTGTCATATCTCATTTTCTAATACATAGTATTACATTTGATTGTGGACATACAGGACTCTCTCTGTCAGCTGACATCTGTTAAGCTAAGAATATAACAAAGGGGTGAAGAAGGTCTTGTCCTGTTACTGCAGAGCCCATATATTCAGTTGGCCACATTTATGCTTGGTAGGGTTCCAAAATCCAAAGCTGTGTTTTCAGTTATACTTCATCCTTGATCACAACTATGTGGACAGTGTGTTCTCTCCTTTCTCCTACTACATTATCCAGACTTGTGTGATTAGTACATGAAACAATAGTGTTCTAGTCTGTACCAGCTTACCTTGTCTCAATGTTGAAATGACTGAGTGACTTTATTGGACTTTACAAGTGTGTAATAATACAGTTGCTCTAGAGATACCATAAGATATAGATACAGCAAAATGTAATTGTAAGACATCTAAACCTGAGAATAATGATATTGACTAGATATAATTATCTATTTCCACTTGAGAATTTTCAGGGCATCATATCTGGGCTCATATCACCCTCTATGGAAGAGTACAGACCTTTTTTAGGTCTTTTGTCCTATCTGAAGGACAAAAATTATATTACATCTGAAGATAGATAATGTAAATTACCTATATCTAGGCAACTTAACTGTGTTGAGGTGTCAACATCTGAGTTAATGCCTAAATTTCCATAGTGATCTGTGTTTTTGTGAATGTAGACCTCCAGAGAAACCTGCATGAAGTTGGCAGATAGGAAATAAGACTAAAACGAGTCTTGTGGTTTTCTGATGTAGTAGCTGAAGACCAGGAAGAATATATTATGTCATCTTAAACATCTATCTTAGGCAACCAAATTGCTTCCTTAGTCTATTCAATCAATTCAGCTAAGAAGACTTGCCTCACCCTAAAGAAACACCCGGTGATCAATCAACTCAGCATTTCTCTATGGTTCCCTGAGAGAACGATGTGTCTGCTCACTGACTGTTATGGAGCCCTTAGATTGTGATGTCATCTAACTCATCCCTACATACTAGAAAGGAGACGAGAGCTTACGTGTCAGAATCTTAAACAGAATCCCAGTGTGCATTACTGTCCTCGATACTGGAAACCAGGTTCTAAAACTATATGTGCAATATTTTTATATTTGAGAATCTGTCGTGGATTTGAACATCTGTGAGTTTAATGCTGTGACACGAAATGTACTTTATCTGTTTCAAGACAGAATTAATAATGAGCTAGGAATGAATGACTTCTACAGGGACAGATGCAAAAAGGTACTGAACCTTTTGTCGTAACAGTATCTAACTTGTGTTCCTTGTGATACAGTGCATAAAAACAGAACAAAACGAAACACCTAGCATATCTTCAGCTTTTCTGTGACTAGAAATTTCACTAGGAACAAACTTAACCTTGCTTATCCTGATACAAAGTTAACATTTTCCCACTTCATGAATCTTACGCTACATTGTGCACTACAACAGCTCGGCAATACTAACTGCTTCAACATCTCCCTAAATTTATGCACGAGTGATCTTAGCCTAACTCCAACTGACTGCACTTATATGCAGAATCAAGCATGTCGGTTTTAGGTTCATTTCACCTAATTTCCTCATGCCAATATCTGTAGCAGATCCAGAAGGGCCCCAAATCAGTAAACCAGCATGACCACAACTCCTCTCAACAGCTGTTGACCTGTACTAGTTGGATACATTTGATCTACTTATGCTATTAAATGAAGAACATCTAATAACTATAAAGAAACAACTTCAGTTTCTGTACTGGATAATTACATGCTCAATAATGCAACAATACCATCGCTGTTTGACAATATTATAAAATAAAAGTCAACATTTCTATGATAGCTAAAATATGTCATATTTCTGTAATAACTAAAATATTTCATGCCCAGTATCTACACAACTAAGTGCTGATTTCACATAAATAAACTTTAAATTGTTTTAATGTAATTAACCTTGACACTCCTTCATAGGAGTGCTTGAACGTACAAACCTGCATTCAAGGAAAGCAAACAAATATCTGGGTGATTTATTTCAGTGGAATGAAAACAGACTTTACCGATCACAGTATTTGACGGGAGAGTCAAGTACAGAAAGAGCGTGTGTACAGTGAGAGACCCAGAATAAGAATGTCACTACAGATTGTAAACTCCAAAACAGTAAATCAGAACTAAAATAGAAGTAGCTGATTCTATCAAGCTCTTAATATAAAAATAAGATGCTGTCTAACTAAAATTTATTATTTCATGCTTCATGTTACTATTAAGACAAACTCTGAAAGCAAAAGTTTGCTAATTCATTATACTACAGTACAGTAAAGGGTGTTCTCATGGAGGAATCTGAAATGATTTCTTAGGAATGCAGTTACCATCCATGGAATGGTACATAATAAAAAGTAAGGAGACTTGAGAATCATAGAAAATATGCTATCAATAAATATGCATAAATTAATCAATTTTCACTATTCATATCATATATTTATGTGAAAAACTAATAAAAGATATATGCCACTCTCCCCCATAGACATTCTAATTATCTACAGGGCATTGTAGTAGAAGATGACATATTGCTAATCAAATTATTTCTGTAAATGAAAACAGCCAGTCAGTTGGTACCTGAGACCCTACCTCCTGGAAAATAAATTCAGCAGCATCTGAATATAGCATAACAGAAAAATGATTGAATGAGACCTGTGCAGCATAAGTCTATTCAAGGTCCAATGGGATTATCACTTCCTAGGTTGCTAGTAGAAATAAAGGTGCAGAATATCTCAAAGTATCTCATGATTTAGTTTTGGAGACACCAATTTATCCACATTGCAGGGCAATGAACCAGAAAATATCTTGGAGTATACTTCTGATTCAAATTTCAGGGTATTCTGTGCTTGTAATTGACAACATTTCAACATAAAGGGCATTCTTAGAGCAACATAATATGGCATTTTAAACCGATTGATTAAATTCTTTATCCTCCTCTGCTTTTCCCAAACAGACATAACAACTTACACTAGCACATTACTTTAAACTGTGTGGCCAATTGTAACAGAAAAAGAAGCAAAAAAGTATATTTTTCTCACATTTTTCTATATATTGTCTCATACTCACTGTATTAAATCTTGTTTTAGTTACAGACATCCAAGAGATATATTCCAGAGATTTTGCTGAGTTTAGATAAGACTGGACATGATTAATGTCACTCTTCAGCTAGATACTCAGTGTAGGGGTATACTGTTTGTATCAGATTCTAAGCCCACACATAGAATTTTCCTCCAGTCTTCTCTGCTGTCATCCAGGAAGATAAAGAACTTCTTCTGTTAACTCCCTCCCTGATAGCTAATAAGATCTTTTGCTTGCCTAAGGAATTAAAAAATTCATCTCAAGGAGTGAAAACAGAAAACAAGACCTGAATATCTAAGTGTTTGCACTCGATCTGATCTGGGCTCCATCTAACTCTGTGTTCTGACAAGTGAGCAGACAAGCATTGAACAGCTCAAGGGAAGGTATAAAACAAGCAGCCCTTTTACAGGTAAAAACTGACTAAAATTATGAGCGATATCCTTGTATACAAAACCAGCATTGAATACTAAGGAAGTTTTGTTGCCTTTCTTTCATTATTTTCTTTTTTTTAAGACTTTACCTAGGTCACCTTCTGTGATCTCTGGCACATAGACCTCAGTTATTTAGTGCCATTTCTAATACCCTGGTATGCTGGAGACAAACATTTGTGGCAGGGATCCACAAAAGGGGTGACTCTTCCCTTTTTTTTAAAGTTCAGTTGATTTCCCCAGAAGTTTCTCCGTTATTCATGAAAAATTTTGTGTTATATATATGCCATATAATATTATACATATTTCATACATATAAAAGTGCCATGAGTCATGTTAAAATATTGCCTCGTTCTTTTTTTTTAAATATAGCCTCATTTTTTATCCTGTTTCTTGCTTACTCCACCTTCTGGCCACAGCTGTGTGGAGGATGCTTACACTGCACCTAAGAATAACTACAAAAATGTTTCAATTAATGTATTGCTGCTGTTGATCCTAGCAGTAAAGGTTAATGTTAAGACAAACCCAGGTACCTGTTTCACATATTTTCCAGGAATTCAAGTGAATATGTTAATGAATATGTTAATTGTTGTATTTTTAAGGTTATTACTTGATATTTTTAAACCAGAAGATTCAAAATAGTTTCTTTAAAAATCTCGCTGTTGTTTAAAATGTTACACAAAGCCCCAGAGAATAAGTAAGCATGTATAATTCAAAGAAAAAATAAATACGTAATTCCTTTAGTATGAGGCAAAGCTATCACAATGAAGTCTGACAATCTTTCCATGAAAATTGGTCATGCAAATTGGTCAATACATTAACAGATTATTCAGTATATCTTTCAAATGTAATCTGTTAGGTCAAAATGAGTAGTAAATATGCAACACAATCTTTCCAGATTTTCCAGCAACTTTTCCAGTACAGTGCAGAACTCCAAAGTAGCCTGCATATCCCCCAAACATAATTAGAGAATCCAGTGAAAATCTGCAATGACTTATGGCTCTGAAAATATTCAATATACATGAACTTTTACTTCTGTTGAATACAGTTACAGAAGGTGAAGATTTTGGCAAAGATGGACGTAGAAAAACAAAGTCAAAAAAATAAATGATGCAGCTGTATGGTCTTGTATCACACTTGTGAGAAGGAATTATAGGAGGCATAGGTTCTTTACCTCTGCTCAGGAGCTGTCTTGAATCCTAGTATTTTTATAAGTTATGATATAGTCATGTGTGTGCCTAGACCTGTACCTTCGGATCCGTGGATTCGACTCAACATAACCCCAGACCTGCCAGGAAATCCCTGGGCTGGCTGTGCTCTGCTGCTCTGTGTGCTGGGTGGCTGCACCTGGCCATGCAGGCATTGCCTCTGCCACACTTGCTCTCAGGCGAGGGCAGTAAGCAGCAGCTTTCACTTGCTGCTCCCTGACACAAGACCAATGAAATAAGATATTTTTAGTAATGATTATTTTTATTTGGGATATGAAGAAAATTAAAGTTTGAGGACACACTGACTTTTTCAAGGTGAAAGAAACCACCACAGCTAAAATAAGCCTTTAAAGCTTATGACTTTTAAAAGATTAAACTGAAGTCTGCAAAACATGCATTTATTACTAGTATTGTTTGCTGAAGACTTCAAGTAAATTTTGTCACAAGAAAAATAAAGTTGGCTGAGAAATCTCAGCTGTGAGGTTCAAAAAGGACAATGGTAACAATGGATAACATAGATTGGAAAGAAAAGGTTTTGTTAAGTCTTTTGTGTTTGTCCTATTTGGCTATGAAGCAAGCAGAAAGGCAATACAGAATACAAGAGAAAGAAACCATATTTGTTGTTTTACCTGTTTTGTTGAGGGTTTGTTTTAGTTTTGTTTTTGTTTTTGTAACCTACCTAAGAGAAAGGTAATTGTGCAATTAATTTTAATTTGTGTTATAAAGCTCTTTTGGTTTTATAGACTGCAAATAAAAGGCCATAAAGGTATTTTGCTCTTGGTATTTGCACACGATGGGGCTGGCAATGACTATGTTCCTGGACAATATTTTAGCTCATAAAGTTTGCAGTATCTGAGCTGACCAGCCACTGTATGTAATAATCAGCTAGGATTGACCATGGCATTTGGATCTGGGATTTGAATAGCCATGCAGGTGTTCAGATTCTTTTTTGATTAATTCCCTAATTAAACCTAGAGACTGCTTCCCAGTTCCGAAAGTAGTTCAGGGTTTCAATTTTAAATTATTTGATTCCTCTTAAGGTTTGGGCTTATTAATTTTCTTATTTATAATTATCTCACCATTCACTGAGGAATACAGTATGAAAACTGTGCAATAATTCTGGTCATCACCTATTTAAAACACGAGTTTTGTGGTGGATCCAATGAGCTTTTTCTGGAGTGTAATGAGATGAACAGAGAAAACAACCATGTGGTGTGCAGCAGAAGTTTGGCCTTTGTCGACATTTCATTTGTTTGCCTCTTACCAAGGTTAGGGGGAGGGATGTAGAGAGAATAAACTTGCAAGTTTCAAAAACTATGTTAATATTCAAGAGGGAAACCCTTTTGTCACTAATGCCCAGGCTAATCAACTGTGAGGTGAAGTACTGAAAGTACTAGTTGTGATCTTTTTAAAATTTTTTTTCTTTACCTGTCAATTAGACTCAAGACTGGAAGAAAGAAGCATTTTTGCCTACCCATCTCACTTCCCTAATGGGCAAATTTCTGAATACACTGGATACAGAAGTTAAACTTAATGTACATATGTATTCATTTCAAATATCACAATAATCCTGATGCATAATTCTTCCTCATTATTCCTCATGCAGGCATCTAAAAACACCTTTGTGACAAAAAGAGATTAAGAGAAAGACTATAAACAAATTCTAAGACTTGTATCTAGCTTGGTAAAAGACTAAATGAGGGTGACAAGTGTCTTTATCCTACTTTTTTTCCTTTATTTAATTTGATAGAACAGTACCTGCAGCACCCTGCTACACCTTAAACAGCCTCAGACCAAACCACAGAAAATAGTCTGAATCCACTAAGCACCATATAGAAGTCTCCTGGCTAATCCACTTGCCATAAGGAACGCATTACTTGTTTTACCACATAATGCTATGTATATGGTTCCCAGGGCTCACTTATCTGGACCATTTCTGTTTAATATCTTTAACAACAATCTGCACAAGATTATCAAGTGCACCCTTGGTGAGTTTGCAGAAAACACCAGGTTGGGTGAGAGTGTCGATCTGCTGAAGGGTAGAAAGGCTCTGCAGAGGAATTTGGACAGACCAATTGCATGAGGTTCAACAAGATGCTGAGTCCTGCTCTTTGGTCACAACCATATGCAGCATTACAGACTGGGGCAAAAGTGTCTGGAAAGCTGTCTGACAGAAAAGGGTCTGTCTGGCAGGCAGCTGAACATGAGCTATCAGTGTCCCCAGGTGTCCAAGACCAATGACGTCGTGGTCTGTATCAACAATATTGTGGCCAGCAAGACCAGGGGTGCCAGCAATAGGGTGGCCAGCAACGATTGTCTCTGTACTCAAGGATGTACCTTGAGTCCTGTGTTTAGTTCTGAGCCCCTTACTACAAGCAAGACATTGAGGTACTGGAGAGTGTCCAAAGAAGGGTAACACAGCTGGGGAGGGGTCTGGAGCACAAGTGGAGAAGTGGCCAAGGGAGCTGGGGTTGTTTAGCCTAGAGAAAAGCAGGCTGAGGAGAAACCTTATTGCACTCTACAACTATTTGAAAGGAGGTTGTGAAGTGGTGGAGGTTGAGCTCCTCCCTGGCATAGTTAAGACAAGAGAAAACAGCCCCCAGATTTACCAGTGGAGGCTTAGATTGGATGTTAGGAAAAATTTCTTTGCCAAAAGGGTAGTCAAATTACTGGCACAGACTGCACAAGGAAGTGGATGAGTCACCATTCCCAGAGGTATTTAAACAACACGTAGAGGTGGCATTTGGGGACATAGTTTAGTGGAGGATTGTGGAGGCTTGGGAGACCACCAGGTACCCAACCCCCCAGCCCTGAAAGGGCAGAGAAAGTCAAAGGGAAACGCCACTTTAAGTTAACACAACACCAGTGCCTTTCCCATGGGCCTTCACAGGCACATGCAAATCTTTGAAGTTCTATTGGTTCATTCAGTTGATATCACCCTTGTTCTCTCAGTTCAGCCCCCTTGTTACCTTATATGGTTGCACCCTAGAATGTTCTCCCTTTCCCACTACCCTGTTGGCTGTTACCCTTTGCCCCACCTTTGTACCACCCCTGAGCCCGCAGCCCATTGGACCCTGAATGCAGCTCCGCCCCTGCTAACCCATATTTAAACCTGGACCTTGAGATGTTTGTCTTTCTCCCTGGATCCTTTCAGTTGTGGAAACAGGCTGATCCTGGAAATCCATACAAAGACCCTTCCTGCTCTCATCGTTGATTCTATGGGAGTGTGTGTGTGCAGCAAGGTGTGTCCGCGTGCCTGCGTGTGTGCGGGTGTTGTCCTGCCTGACGCGGCTTCTTCCACAGAGACGCTTCTCAGGAAGGTAGCGGCACTCGACCATCCACACTTGCCGCTTCAGTGGACTTGGCAGTGCTGGGTTAATCGCTGGAGTCAATGAACTTCAGGGTATTTTCCAACCTATTCTATGATTCTACCCTTAGTCGTTTTATCCTGGAAATCTTACAAGATCTTCTTGCCTAGGTAGCTTTGGCAGTGCTAAAACTGGCCCTTATGATAAAATAATTGCACTATCAGGACGTCATATCTTTACAGAGAGATCTCCACAGTCCATTTTTGGTCTCATTGATAAGTCATGTCATAATTCCACAACTGTGCTTCTTTCAGAAGTCCCCATTTTGATTGTATTTGGCGTATCAACCAGAAATACACACGCAAAATGCTTCTGGTACGTGCAAGTTAAATTTTAATGAGATTTTAGTACCTCAAATCTTTAAGGATAATCTTGAAATAATCAGTGCATTCTTGAGGCAGGACCTGTCTGTGGGGTGGGCAAGGAAGGTCCTCCTTGGCCAAACCTGGCAGGTGGTGGAAAAGAGAGGATCTGCCCTTTCCACCCCCAGCCTGAGACTGATGGCCTCAGGCTGGTCTGAAATGGGGTTTCAGGCCATGCACAGGTGTGGAGGGAGGCTCCAGCAAAACTAAGAAACAAATCTTTCAAAATTCTGTAAATTCTAAAATAACATTAGATTTACTCTTACTTGTGACTTGTTTATTTAGTGTTCAGGTCCCATTGAAGAAGTGCGTTCAACTTTTTTTAACCTACTTCTGTATCTAATTGAATTAAGGCAATAAATATTTTGTTCCTTTATCTTAATGGGTGATTTTTTTGTTTGGTTTTATTTTTTTTTTTTTTATTTTTTTTTTAGCATGAGATGCACTGCAGTAAGATGAAAACTAGCATCATAAATGTCACCATAGAAATGAAGTATGGATTACAAGTCTAGGATATACTAGAAAATCGTATTATCCAGATTCTTTCTTGTAAGAGACACACAATATTTACACTTTCAGAATTAACAGAAGAAAAAAAAAGAAATTATGCAGTAGCTTAAATGAACACTGGACTTGGGCCTGTTAAAAATTTGGGGGGGAATATTAAAACTGAAGGAATTTTTTTGTTCCTAACTAGGTTGATATCAGAAAGCCAAAGCCACCAGATCTAAGATTTTATCTTACTTTATGTAGACAAAGAGACACAGGCAGAATAATTTATCAAGCTAAGGTTCAGATAGCTGTATAAAGTTGAAACCATAAATATATTTTGCTGACAAAAAGCAACCTTAATTTTCTTCCTCCACTTTCTTTCTAAAAAAAGTAAAATTATGAACCGTCACACTGCACTCTAGACTGATGCTTGTCATTGCACAGCAGTCTGTGATAAAAAACAATTGCAATAATAAATCATGAAATCTATCAACCCTTGGTAGGGAAAAAAGCTAATGGATCCTGGACTGTTTAAGGAAATCTAAAAGAATATAGAATTAAACTTGGAAAGAAAACTTCTCAGAAAAGTAAGCTGCCACATTTTGTTCAATTTATTAGGACATTGTTTGACTTCAGAAGTACTCAATTTTTTAAATATTTGCTTTTTTGTGTCCAGTAAATTGATACAAAACTATCATCTGTCATATATTATCTCTGCTGGTTTTAATTTTTCTCTGATTTTTGTTCAAGGTCACATTAGGACAGAAACTTTTCCTAAGCTATTGTTTCCATGGTATAGGGTAGCATGAGTATTAGAATACATGGCAGACAGTGTACAGTAAAATATCATGACACATTACTTCCAAGAGGACATATAGTTCACATATATAATTTAATAATATATACATATACAATTTACAATGTTTCACAATTGCATAGGAACTGTGAAGGATGGTTGCTATACATGTTTACTGCTGTTTGCAAAAGTTAATTCACAGTGTGTTCAAATGAAAACATATGGACCAAGGTTTCTTCTGGATAACATTAGAACAAAGTCTTTTATTCCATTTGACATGCAGCATAGCTCATTCCTGTTGTTCAAGGACAGTTCTGAGGAAGCTGTTACATTTTAGAATAGAAAATAGTTTAAAGACTTTGCAGGGTACTTTATTTATCTTACTTCACTTTATATTAAAACTGCATTTATATTAAAATTGCTGAAAAAATGAGACATTCATAACTGAAAATTGAATTCCTGCATTAAGAAGAGATGTTTTTTCTTCATGACAGTTTGGATTTTTCTTGGAAATATAAACCACTGCTTTCAATCTTCAGCCAGATGACCCATTAATTCTATAAAATTTACTAGTATTTTATTTTTGATATCCTGGTTTTTGGCAGCTTGAAAATTCAAATTGGAGGAGTTTGGAAGTCTATTTAAATGTGTGATAAAACTTAAGAGAAAGGAGATCACATTTTTTCTCTTACAGTTAAAGAAATAACATCAGACACTTTTGAAAGAAAATTGAAAAACTAAGATTTCTCAGATCCAATTAGTAAAACAAGTTTAAATAGCCCACCAGTCATGATGCACTTGCCATCAAATTAGAGGGTCCCAAACAGAAAGTCTCACAAATGGTAGGATTCTGCCTGTGTGTGAGTCAGCTACTACTGCCTTCCACACAACCGCTGCCATAGGTGGTAAGGGTAGAGGTGATGGAGCACAGAGTCGATGTGCATGAGAAGAGCAGGTTACAGAGTAAGAATCTTGATGTTCCTTTAGAAAACACTAACATATAGAAGAGTTCATTAAGATCAGAGTAAACTGGATTGGAGACAGACAATACCGGAAACCTCAACCTGTAACACAATTAAAGAAAATATGCTTTGGATAAACTGCATTTTAAATTACTGAAAGATGTATTATTATTTATAATCAAGTATCATTGCTTCATTGTCATTTATTATATTTTTAGTAGTCTTCCTCAATTTTCCTGAAGGAAGAATTAAAGCCAGAAAAGATGAAGAATTAATTCCTCATCTAGAGGAATTTGAGGGTATTGGAGAACGGAAAATGATTCTGAAAGAAAAAAGAACTGTTCAAAAAATCCACAAGGTCATTAATAAAAAGGAGTGCTCTAATGATATAGTATCTTAGTTTGGAAGACAGGTGTCTGCCAGGGGAAGCAGGAGCCTCTCTGAGAGTGGAGAATGCAAAACTTCCTCCCTCCAAATTGTTCTAAGTTTGAAATTAAAGGCCTCTCAGGCAAAGATGTAAGGATAACAGTTATTTACTACTGTATATAACAAGATGAACAAAATAACAACAATAACTATGATATTAACAACAACAAAAACAACAACAACAAAGAATCAGGGCCCAGTGAGTCTTTCACCGCAGGCACTTTCCCCTTTGGTGCAGTTACCATCACAGGTGGCTGGGGTGAGCAGAATGCCCAAGGTGTTGTATGAGATGTGTCAGGAGCTCGGTGGCCATAGCTGGAGCTGTGGGAAGGTCCCGGCAGCAGCAGGGGGTGCGGGACACAGCGTGGGGAGACCCAGAGCAGGAGAAAAGGAACAGCGGGCGCGGGCACTGCGGCAGCGTGGCTCCAGCAGGGCAGGGAGAGAGCAGGATCTGAATTCCCAGGGCACACACAAACAGACGGTGCTGGGTCACTCCGAGCTGGGCTCCAGTGCTGCCAGTGAAATCTCCCGCAGTAAAAACCAACAGTCTTCCTGCTCCTTCTGAGAGAGAAGCTCCCCCAGAGAGAAGTGAAGTCTGGGAGCCACCCTCTCCCCTGACTTCAGCCACTTCTTTTGTCTTTCTTGAGTACCCATAAGTACCCAGTAATTATTTCCCTAGCAATTTGTGGGAAAAAAATTCTGTAAGAAAAAACCCAACCCCCAACATACAGCTAAAGAGATCAATCAAGGACAAAGAGGTAGCTAGGTGTTCCAGTTGCCAGATGTTCAGTAGTAAGGCTGGCTGGATGTAGCAAAATGAAAGAGCTGAACTATTCTACTGTCTGACAAGAGCTACAAATAGAATGAAATGTGTACAGTACCACATCTTTTCCTTTGCTCTGGAAATGTCAGACACTGCTAAGGTGTTGGCTAACAAAAGCACACTATATGGGGAACACGTGAGTTCACAGTGTTGCAGTGGGGAAGAAGCAAGTGGAGAAAAACACAGTGAACACAGTGCACACATGCAACACTGTGAACACGTGAGTTCACAGTGTTGCATGGGGAAAAAGCCCTTTTAGACCTTTCCTCAACCACCAGATCTAGACCCACTTCAGGGAAAGTACTTGTGGATCTTTTCAGTTACTTTAGAAGACTCAGATTTGATAAACATGACTGTTATGATAAATGTTTGTAGAGTTGGAAATTGGATTTAACCTTATTAGCCCAAAAATGAACATACTGTGCATTGGATTTGTATGATCAGATTTTGGTAGAGAGGAGGCAACAGGGGGTGGCTTCTTTGAGAAACTTTCAGAAGCTTCCTCTATGTCTCAGAGGGTCAATGCCAACTGTCTTGAAGATAGACCCACCATTAGCCAAGAATGAACCCCTGAGCATTTGTGGGAGACAGTGGCACCTGTNTTCTCCTTCTCTCCTTAAATAAACTCAGTTAGACCCTCCAAGTGAAGAGTCCTCTTGCTCTCTGGTGAGGCTGCTATTACTCCATCCAGGCTCGGGCATCTGGTGGGCTGAGGGACCTGTCGCTGCCACCCATAGTGGAGACGCTCTTGGGAAGGCGGGCACCCCGACAGCACCTGCTCGAGGGCTACCCGCAAGCATTGGTAGTAGTATTTCTGTGATAATGTCCTTAGGAAATGGGGGAAAATCCTGTGCATGTCAGCAACTGTAGCCAGAGAGAGGAGTGAAAATATATGAGAGAGACAACTCTGCAGACACTCCCAGGCCAGGGAAGGAGGAGAGTGAGGAGATGCTTGAGGCACTGGAGCAGAATATCCCTGCTTGTGTTGAAGAATGCGTCTGTTCCCCTGCAAGCCAGGGAGGTCTGTGGTGGAGCAGAGATCCACCTGCAGCCTACGGGAGACCCCTACACCAGAGCAGGTGGATACCCAGATAAGGTGGTGACTCCATGGGATACCTGCGCTGGAGCAGGCTCCTGGCAGGACCTGTGGGGGAACCGTGCTGGAGCAGATCAGGAAAAACTGTAGTTCAAGGGAAGGACTTGGTTGGAGTTTGTGCTGGAGTGTCTCCCATAGGAAGGACCCCCATGCTGGATGGGACAAATGTGAGGAGTCCTTCATCTAAGGAGGGAGGAGAGGCAGAGACAATGTACGACTGATTGCAGCCCTTGTTCCCTGCCTCAGGGGCCGCTGCAGGGGTGTGGGGAGAGAATTCAGGAGTGAAGCTGAGCCCTGGAAGAAGGGAGGAGTGGGAGAAAGATGTTTCAAGTTTTGGTTTTCACTACCTACTCTTGTCCCAAAGGCAGGCTTGTTATCTGGTGGCAGTGCTAATTCACACACCCAGGTGAGGTATTTCTATTTCTTATTGTAGTTTGTGCAAAGCAGGGAGGTAGATGGTAACTCAGAAAAATATGGCTCTCCAATAATCAAAAATTTACAGTATTTATACATTTATACATGCAAATTTATACAGGCAAATCAATCGCACAGGGCAAATACCCTGTTGCTGAGGGGACATGAAGGGCATTTGAGGGGGAAATGGGTACTTGTGTCTCTGAGGAACCATGAGGGTGTCTGAGAGGCATACGGATACCCTGCATGTAACTGATGGGGTATGCCCTCCATGCCAATGAGGATCACTGAGGGGGATGCTGTTTTTCTGTGTGCCTCTGGAGGGACACGAGGGTTGCTGGGGTAGTTGCAGATACACCGTGAGGGATCCATCAGGGCTGGGGCGGATCCCCACCAGGTGGGTGGGTCAGCACTGTGCTTATCCATCCCCCTGGCCATGCCGATCCCCCTGGTCACACAGATCCCCTCAGCCACATCGATTTCCCTGGCCACGTTGATCCCCTTGGCCATGCCGATCCCCCCGGCCATGCTGATCGCCTCAGCCATGCTGACCCCTTGGTCAACGCCGATCGCCTCAACCACTTTGGTCCCCTTGGACATGCCGGTGGGAACTCGAGGTCACTGTCTCTGCCCCTCTCAGTGAGGTGCCGGGTGGGGTCACAGAAGCGGTGTCGGAGTCACCTTGGGGCAGCCCCTGGGCTGAGACATGGAGGATGAAGAACGAAGAAGCAGCGCTGTCACAGGACTGCACGGTATTTCAGTTTATGAGGGGAAAAAGCTGAGGTAACTCAGAGGGGACAGAAAGAACTTTGTATGGGAGGAATGCTGAAATTCCCTGGTGCCATCTGTAGGGAATGGAATCAATATTTTGGAGCAAAATTGAGCAGTGTGGGAACAAAAGCTGCAGTGGAGGATGGACAGTGCAGGAGGACATGCAGAGGACATTTTGGCGGGAAAATCTGAGGTGACCCCTAGCGGAGAAAATGTTTTTTGGAGAAAAGTCTGAAGTAATTTGTGGAGGACAGGCAGAGAAAATTTTGTGATAAAACCTGAGGTAACTTTTAAGGGCCAGAAGGAACATTTTCTGGGGTAAAATCTGAGGTAATCTGCAGGGAACTGAATGGATGTTTTGGAGGCAAAACCTGAGGTAATCTGTCTGGGAGAAATAGGGAACATTTGTGAGGGAAAATCTGAGGGAAATCAGTAGAGGACAAAAAGGACATTTTGGGATAAAAGTGAGCAGTATGGGAACAGAAGCTGTGGTAATCTGTGGAGGACATGCAGAGGACATTTTGGTGGGAAAATCTGAGGTGACCTCTAGCAGAGAAAATGGTTTTTGGGGAAAAGTCTTGAGGTAATCTGTGGAGGACAGGCAGAGAAAAATTTGTAATGAAACCTGAGGTAATTTTTAAGGGCCAGAAGAAACATTTTTGGTAATCAGATAATCAGTAGAGGACTGAATGAATATAAAATCTGAAGTCATCTCTATGGAATAAAATATTTTGGAAGGAAAATCTCAGGTAATCTGTAGAAGATATTTTGGAGGGAGAATCTGGAGAAGTTTGTGAGGGACAGAATGAATATTTTGTGTGCAGAATCTGGAGTAATCTGTAGGGGACATTTTGGAGGGAAGACTTGACGTAGTTTAAAGGGGACAGAATGAACATTTTTTGGGAAAAATAATAGGTGACCTTAGGATACAGCTTGGAGATGTTTTGGAGGGAAAATCTGAGGTAATCTATTTTGGGGTCAGAAGTCACATTTTGGACAGAAAACCTGAGGTAATTTAGATGAAAAAAATTAGATTTTTTTGACATGTGAATTTGGGGTAATTTAGAGAGGAAAAATTAGCACTTTCAAGGGAAATTCTGTTGTAACACAGAAGATAGAGGCAGCATCTTTGACAGAAAATCTGGGATAACTTAGAAGGGAAATAGGAGATACTCTGAGCTGAAAAGCTGGGCTTGGGTGAAAAGCTGAAAAATTAGAAGGGTGCTGTCGCAGGCTGTGAGAAACAAAGCTCACTCTTTAAAATTTTAAAGTTTTTTAAGGGATAAAAATCCAGCGTGGTACAAAATCCAGCGTGGGGTATTTTGGCGATAGGCCAAAAAACAGATTGTTAATTATATTAACTCTTTATATACTTTCTCATTACATTGCTTAAATGCATATTAATGAATATTACATATATTCAAACATTCCTTTGACTTTACATGTTCTGAGAATTCTTTATCTTAGGTTGACCCGTGACCTCATCTTTTTAGAATACGTGCCACAATGCAGATGTGATTTTGAGTCTTGTATTTTATTTTTTTCACGAGGCCTCCTGTTCTGTGGTTTGACAGTTATTGATATTGGTAGATCCTTCCTTGTGCTTTCGGTGTTTTTTGTGTGGTTCTTTTCAATGTTATCTTATCATACAGACATTCTAGCTATTTTTACAAATATTTTCAATTAACATTAGTTATTTCACTGTTGTGAGTTACAAAAATGAAAGTATTTAATATTACATAGTCTCTATTTTAGTGTTATGTGAAGGCCTAAGCTATAAGGTATTTATCGCATTACAATTTATATAAATGATATGGTACATTTAAAAGCTGTCAGATTATTCTACATCAGAAAGCAGTTAAAAGGGATTATAAATTGTACTATATCCAAATCGTTATGATTAATAATAATTATGTAAAAAAGCTAATACATAAATGCAAAAGCCAATATTTATATTGTCATTTACATCAGGGCAGAGTGGGAGCTGCAGACAAAATCTGTCAGAAAAGCCCTGCTGTTAAATTACGATGTACAAAACCAAATCCCTTGCTTTCTAAACTCATCAGAGAGGAACCTGGGTGTGGCTGAATCCAGTCTGAATAGCGCAAGACATTGACAAAGGCTTATACCTAAAGGATTTTATAGGTGTAATTGAACTTATATACCGTTTTGTCTTTCAGGATAAAGGAATGCAAACCAAATAAATGCATAGAATTTATATGATGTATTATAAAAATTATTGGACAAAAATACCTTAAATAGAAATACTTACTACATAGTACAGGAGCTATAAAAACTATTGTCATATAATGCACGGTTTTAAAGCAATATTCAAGTGACTATATGAAAACTTTTACTAAATAAAAATTAATGTTACTTACCCATACAAAAAACAGCAGCAAAACTATTTCACTTTGAGAAGTAACTGAGGGGTGTCTCCACTGAGACACGGATCTTCACACACACACACACACACACACACACACACACACACACACACACAGACACACACACATATTCCAAGAATGAATATGTTATAAAGACCTGCTTTTAGAAACTGTGACTGGGTGGCTTGAGGATCTCCCTGTGGGGCTCTTGGGTCACGGTTCCTTTCAGGCGCAGGAGCTGGAGCTTTTCAGGCCTGAGTGTGTCACCGTCCATCAGGAGAAGCCGTGGGATACCGAGGCAAGAGTGAGCAGAGCAGAACAGCAGCTTCGAGCTCAAGAGTGGAATGGTGAGGCAAGAGCGAGCCAGAAGAGCAGCAGGTTAGAGCTGAAGAGGGGCCATGAGAGGCCCTCTGGGCAAAGGGCATTCCTGGTACGGCCAGGGCACCTTTTTGCTGTCACGCCTGACTTTGCACTGGGCAGCTGCTCTGTAGGCAGGGCTGGGTATTTGCTGTCGTTGGCCTTTTGCTGTTGTGTTCCTTTGCCTGCCCTGCCGCCAGCCCAGCCTGTAAGTAGGCATGGGCTTTTTCCCAACCCAGCGGCTTTCTGCCTGCTGCTGGCTGCTGAGCAGTGTGAATCCCTGTAGTTGGGGTGCATCACAGCCTTTGTCCCTGTGCCACCCCTGGAGCTCCTCAACGTGTCAAGGCCCCTGTGTCCTTCCTGCAGCGCAGGGGCAGGTCTGAGGCTTTCCTGTCCCACTTGGCAGAAGGGATGGCTCCCCTGCAGGTTGGCTGCACAGAACTTGCTCCATCTTCTGGGACTATGTTCCCCTCCCCTGTGTTCCCCTCCCAAGTTCCCCTTATTTGGTGTGAGTGAACAAGTGAGTTTATGCGTAACGCCCCCTTTAGAAGTATGGCATGGACATCCCAGGAAGGAAAGAGGAGCTCTGTGCAGCCATATCCCTATGCTACCCTATCCCCATATCCAGTCCCGAAAAAACGCGTGGGTGGAGAAACAGTCCAGCCTTTCCTCTGCTTTCTGAGGATGGAGTGAGGCCGTTTAGTGGTAGTGTGGGCACTGTGACCCATCTGTAGCCAGGGCCCGGCTGTCTGCCTATGCTGTGTGGCTGCCAGTCTTGCTAGTGGCATGCCAGGGTGCTAGGCCTGTACTCAGGGCATGTGTCATGACTTTGTGGAGTCCTTTGTTCCCAGGAGCAGGCCCAGGTCCCTGTAAGCAGGTCCAGGGAGGCTCCTTTAGCCGGGTGACAGGAATGAGCGCTCCCTGGCCCTTCCGAGGGTGCAGGTTGAAGAAGTGCTGTGCCGCAGGGTGCAGTCCCACCTTTGGCACTGCTTTGGGCTGGTGTGACCTCCCTGGCACTGTTTTTGAGGAGGCTCCCTGGGCTCCTGCAGGCAGATGTGTTGTTGTGCTGTGCCAGGGCCAGGCTCCAACCGGCCCCTAAGTGAGGCACAAGCCGGGCGTGTGCTCTGTGGTGCTTGTTGGGAGGGCTGGGCTGCGGGGGGCAGCCCTGTAAGCGGGGTTGCATGCGTCCCCTGCCCTCGGTGGGTGCTTGGAGGCACCCCCTGTAATCAGGTGGTCATCCCCGGCCTTGGCTTCTCAGAGGCATGGGGCCAGGAGTCATGGGGCCGGGCATGTGCGCTCCCTGTCGTCGAAGCCGGGAGCCCTGGCCACGTGGCCTTAGGCCACGAGCTGAACTGCCTGAGTGTGTCTTGTTCCTGTTGCTGTGAGGGAAGGCCGAGCTCTGTGCTCCCTGGGTGTGGACCGGCCTGCAAAGCAGGCTGCGGGTCTGGGAGCCTTTGTGCTCCCTCAGCTGGCAGCCTGCGTGGGGCGACAGCCCTGTTACTGGGGAGTGCCCCAGAAGTGGAGAGAAGGAGCCTCCCTAGGCCTTGGGGACCAGGGATGTCCTGTAAGTCGGGGCCAGTGCTCTGGAGTCCCGGGCACTTTGCAGTTTTGGGAAATCAATTTCTTTGTGCTCTATTTTATGCATTTTAACAAGAAGATGCCTCCATATTTACTGGCTACAGATTAGATAATGATTTATTAACTAATAGTCAAATTCTTATTTTCTATTTTTGTCTGTCATTTTTCATCCTAATTAGTCTGCATGAGCAGTTCTTCCTTTTGTCTCTGGGGCTTGTTCTGAATTCGTGAATGAGTTGGTGATCGTTATCTCCCACTGCTGATACTACCTTTCCCTAATTTTTTTCTAGTTCTTCTGACTTCAGTCCTGGTGGCTATCATCCAGGGAATCTGTATTTCTTGGTATTGTGTTCCCTTTTCTTTGTAATAAAAGATTAGCTACGCATCCAACATTCACTATGCAATTGCTTAGTCATAACTCTCTAGCTGTAGTTACTCATTAACAATTATAAAGAAATTTAAAAGTTTGATTCTTAGATCTTCAAGGGATCAGACCTTGAGGGGGTCGATATCACTCCTATATGATCAGTAATAAATTTATTTTCCCACATTTGGTCTTTTATGCTGGTGATGACAATTAATGAGTGATCTCTGTCTGTGTCCTGACCCAAGAGCCTTTTCTTGTATTTTATCTCTGCTATCCAGCTAGAGAGAGGAGCGCTACAGAGGCTTTGGTGGACACTTAGAATCTGTCTAGGGTCAACCCAGGACATGCTCTATTGTTAGAAGAGTTGTAGTTTGTAATTCAGTTGTATAGAAACACTCTGATAAATTGGGTATTTAGTCTTTTTGCTACATAATCATTCTTTTTTAAAAATAGAGATTGAGAGAGAGAGAATTAGATAGTGAATTTCTGACAACTTTTTACCATAATAAAAAAATGAGAAAATAGTTAATAAGATCTATATTATGAAAGTGGAAGTTAAACTCTATAATAAAGTATTGTTCTCCTTGCTTTCTTCACAGAGATCTATCCCAGAAAATTCTCAGGAACTCTGAAGCTGCAGGTAATGGAGGTTTAATTATATTGTGGATAATTGAAATATGGAATGGATGGAAATGATTGGATATGGAATATTAGGATTGACCTATCTACTCACATGGCCATGTGTCCAATGAATGGGTTGCTGCACAACATACAGCAGAAGCAATTTTTACACTCATTACAAGAATGAAAAGAGTACCACATTGAATGATTCTACTATTATTTTGAAAGTTTAAAGGCAAACGGGAGTTGAAATCAGTGTTCTATATTTCTCTATGGCACAGAGTCCACATTGCAGATTTCTTGTATATATGTGTACTGAGACCATTAGATGGTAATTTAATTTTTTCTATAGTTGAAAAATCATCTTTGATGGGAAATAAAAAGTATTGTTTCTTCTATCCCCTTAAGTTTCATAGTGCTGCAAGTTCTAACATTATGATTTTTTCAGAACAGTTTGTTCTTTTAATTACAGTTTGCAAACTTCTAATTGAATTGTACTGATCAGCACTGATTAGCAGCATAGAAAAATACAGCACATAACTCATAAAATTACCTTTTTTCCTACAACACATGTTGATTAATTAAATGTCTAAAAGAAAAGATGATGCAGTACATGTCAATAAATTCAAGGGTTACTTCTCAGAATCTTTTGATTTAGTAGCTCTTTATTAGGTTAATTATTTATTCTTTTGTATTAAATTATTATTAGAAGAGGCATCTTGTTAATTTCATTAGCTATTTAGACACTGCTGTATTCATTTGACGCTATCACAGCATTCTGTATTTTTTTGGGGCATATTTTTCCTTTGTGGAATGCCTGTCTTTTTTCAAAAAACCTACCGTATTTCACCATATAGCTTTACACAGACCAGTAGAAGCATCCTCCTATAGAATAGTTATTTTTACCTCAGTTTTGTTCCAGTATGGATGTAATGAATTACAGACCATTGTAATTTTAAAGTACAGACCACTGTAATTTTTTTTAAATATGGAAGTATAAAATATAACTTTATGATGTAATTTACATTCAAATGAATTTTTTATGAATGGAAAAACAGCAGATAAAAAATTACTTCTCAGGATTATTGGGGATTTTTTCTTCTAATAAAGGACTGCATCACTTAGAAAGCTGTTTAAATGGTGAAGTCAGAAGACACAGGAGGAATTTTGCAATCGTGATATAAAGGAACTTAGCAAGTTTCCTTCTCCTTGCAAAAGTTACTTTGGACTGTAATAATTGGTCTCTGGTTATCTGCACATTACATTTATTTCAAAGCTCAGCTCACACTTATAAAAATAAAATGTTTTACTCTTTCTTTAAAAAAGCACTTTTATAAACCATTATTTTTTTAATTCTAGACAGAGCCTTGGATGATATTTTTAACTAACATTCTAATATCCATATGGTTTAAATATTTTCTTATGCAAACACACTTCTTTGCATTGTGGTTTTATATTTCCAATTTCCTCTTCCTCTCCTTTGCAAGAGAGTATTCTCGAAGTAAGATGCCTGATGATAGCAAGTATAATTTCAGAGAATTTAAAATCTACTTCAAACCTACTTCAAGTTTTGAACCAAACGCAAATGGGAGATTACAAGGAAACCTGTCTTCCAATTAAGCAGGTGTTCAGTTAAAAGGAGGGTTACTGAGATAAATGTGTGTGCTTGTGTATCTGTGTGGATATGTATCAGCACATATATATGTATTTTAGTATTGGAAAACCAGTAATTAACAATTAATAGGGCTGCTTTACAGTTTTGTAATACTAACTGGAGTTTAAAGACAGAAAATATTTAAGGAGTGTCTAAGCCTTGTGAAGAAGCCAAATATTTTTCTGGTACTTTAGTTGCCCTAATGGACTGGAAGTTACTGAGGCTTATTTTAATCATTTGTGACCTGCAACTGCAATTATTAACCGGAATAAAGTGTGCATAATGTGAGTTTCAAGGGATTGAGGATGTCTGAAATGGAAAGGAAATTTTGTTACTTAAGACTTTGGCTCAGTGATGTTTAAAATGTATTTATCTCTGCATACAGATATTAAATGACCCATGAAGAAAGTTTGATTTTCATACTGAAGGTGGAGGAGGATCTTGCTGTGCTAGTCATGCACTCCTCACTATCTTGTATTGCCTGAGCAGATAGGTGTCAGTTGCATATACATTCTTGAATATCCAGCTATGACTAGCTTAAATGATCAAAAAGAGAAACCTAGCCATTTAAATGTCTAATGGCTGAAGACTTTTTAAAGCCAGTAAGTGTTTAAAATATTTTCACAAAGGGGCTGTCTCATTCTTTAGAAGTTATTCTTTAACAGATCCCCCAAACAGCAGGTGGACTGGTAAATGGGAAAGCAGTTTCTATTTGCCACTATGGT